>JAQGAI010001094.1:0-16024 GCA_034696905.1 Lepidocyrtus violaceus | reverse complement strand
AACGCCTTGTATTCAAGGAATCTGTAACAAGGTATGTGTGCGAAAGAGCTGTTGAGTCAAAATTTAATGGGCTTAGCTTAACATACCCTGTTTTTTCGAATGGAATAAGCCTGAACACAGCCCACAGACTTAAATAAATAAACGATTTTTGTTATTTCGACGTTTTAGGGGCAATGTGAACGGACTGTACATGACGTTGTGGAAAGATTTTGGGACATTATCGAAGACATCAACATCAACAGACTTCTCAAATTTCTCAGAGACAACATTATCTTCACTGTCGTTTTTGTGTCTTCTTTGCTCTGGATTCCGGGGAGTTTTATCGTTAGCTATGTGGATAAAAGAATACATAAACTGGTAAAGTCTATTGCAACTTATCCTGAACTAAAATAGTTCAGGATAATTTCCGAACCACCTACTCCTAACTTAAGAAATTATACCATGATGCATGAACCTAACCTTTAATTACAGGCTCTGGAAGAAGACGAATGGGCAAGGAATAAAACGGATTTGATTCATCCAGCAGATTCCCGTCCTGTAATCTACATAAGACCTAAACTTAACTCCGGTGATCATGCTTATGGAATTAACCAATAAACTTTTATACAAGCAGTTCGGATTAGTTTCACTGCAGTACTGTTATCTAAAATATTTAAGTCATCTCCAGCAATTTTGTATACTATACTAATTCTCGTATTTCTTAGTATGATAGTCAATAAGTTGTTCACATTTCAGCTTTTTATAATTTTTTAAATAAGTCAGCTCTAGTCACATAGTCAAAAATCGCCCATTTAATATGTAGTTTTTGGTACTTATCATTTTGTAAGTATTTTATAGTCTTTTTATCTCACATCGATTTGTGATGTAAACTTGTGCATTTCTGCGCATTGACTTTGACTTCCGGTATGTTTAATCTTTTCAAGAATAATATTGTGTTGGGTTTGTTTTATACAGATTGATTGTGATTACAACTATCGAAATAAATTTCACCTGAGTACAAATATGAAAATGTCTCTAACTTGATCTTATTTACACACTTTTCTGTATAGAAAATCTGTTTCTGATATTTATTACCAGATCACTTATTTTGATCTTCATGCTAACGTTTTTTATATCATGGTTATTAAAGCCATGTGCCTCCTCCAATCTCCATCCAGTCCAATCATTTCTTCAGCCATGTTACGATTAGATACGAGTACTAGTGAGCAAATTCAGTTGTTTCAACTCATTACCTAATCATTATATTCCATTTCTCCGACGATTTCTAAATCAAATACCAACCTAAGTAGTGATAATAACATTTTAAGCCATCACTTGTCACCTCACATATAAATATCAACTGCACAGTAAAATTAAAGTGAAAAAAAGAAGTACTCGTTTGTGAATTTTTTTGCTTGTATTTTGAATGCCATGTTATTCGATAGTCAGGAAAAATTTATGGAAGAATAAGTTTTATGCTTCCCATAAAAGACAGACATAGGTTCATACTCGAAGAAGTAAACATTTTTTGGGTATAAATGTATAGATGTTTCCTGATTAATAGATTTAATGGACGTGTACAGGGAACGAGGAATAGCTTCAAATTACTGTTTAAGCTGACAGACAACTTTATAGTATAAAGAAGAAAAGGGGATTATCGAATGGAATGGATGGACTCGTGCCAAGAATGCGTTCCTAATTCCTATACTTTTTCCCCTTCCTGAAACTCTTTACATGGTACTTATAGGGTGTAAGTACAATAGATTTACGCATAAACTAGCAAACAAAAACTGCAAGCCCAAACCCGAATGTAGCGAGAAAAATCTTGACTATAACACTCCGAAGATTTTATCTGAAATCAACAGTTCTCATAAATCACCGACTAGTAAAGTTTTCTCTTGTATCATTCCCACTGCTTTATATTGACTTGAAGGGAGAGACTATAACATAAATAAAGTGAGAGTAATAACATGTCAAGTCATTTTATAATGAATTGCTAACAATTATTTTTTGCGGACTTCCCATCAGTCTATGAATAGCTTATTCTCTGCTTAAAGTAACATGCTACATATTACTCAATTTTTAAAAAACAAAGACATGGCTAAAGCCAGAGACCTTCCTCGTCGCGGTGAATCTTTATGTGCTGCATGGTGTGTGACTGTGTGAGGTTTCTCCTGTTTTTCTAGACAATTAATCTTTCTCAGGCTACTCCTCTTTTTACAATTATCTTTTTTTGAGTTTCGTAATATAAGTCTACATATAATGAACAGTACAAGATAAAGATACGACAAAATAACAAACGTGATATATTTCAAATTGAACACATCACGTATGACACCTATGAAGCAATTGGATTCGTAGTAGGTAAATAGATTATCACTTTGTAAACTAAAAAAAGAAGACGCTTTGATTGCTAGGATAATGCTCCATGTTTCTAGCTGATAATAATGAGACTCATATTTGAAGACTAACTGCAACGATATGTAAATTACCTCATCTAACCAAAGGACAAACGAAAGCGAACGTAACATTTCTATTTGAATAGCAATATGGTATAAAAATGGAGCTTAATTATGTCCGAATCGTATGTAGCCACTACACATTCCTTAATTTTTTGTATTCATATTATTTTTCAACTGAATTAATATTTTTACTTTTAGTAAATTAATATGAATTTATGATTTTGTACAAAACATTTGGATTAAATCATGTTAATGCACCAACGATAAGTAAAAATCGTAATCGGAGAATGCAAAAATTACAAACAATAAAATGCATCTTACATTTGACATTTAGAAATACTTGCAACTACACAGGTAATATAATTAATATATATATATATTCGTATCGTACTTACAAAAACAATTAAATTGGGTAAGTGAGTCGAAGAAGTAATTGGTCACATTTTCTAAAACACTAATTTATTATTACAATACATAAAATGCAAATAAATTGGCTTACATACTATGAGTAAAGATTTTGTTCTAATATCATTTTTATATAATATGATAAAAATAAAGCACTCAGAGATAAACTAATTTTTCTATCTAAAATATATAATTTCAACAGTTCAAGTTGGTTCTTTTACAACACACTACCTAGTAAATTAGGTATGTACTGATATTAATTTATATACATTTTGTCGATTTTGTTAGAATCTACGTGTATAAATCATCCATTTCATACTTTTAAACATTTTCACATAAACACGAGAGCTGCCTATGAAATTCATGTAATAGAGAAGTTCTAAATGCAAGGCATTTACAACAGGTCATCCGAATATTTAGACTTTTGTTTTACATTTATTAACTGATGATGCAACTAACTATATAGACACTTAAACTATTATTATTCCCGACATTAGTGTTCCATATTATTCTCGTGAATTACTTCGTCCATTATTGACTTACTTTCATCGGATGCAAAGTGGCCAATAATTCGTAAATGTTGCATGAGACTTGCAGGTTCACTTTCGAAGTGAATTTGTCGAACAATAGGAGCACTGAACTTCTTTAGTAACTCAGAAAACAACTTTTCTTCTTTGCGAATCCAAGGACGTCTGTCATCCAAAAGTTGATATGGTGTTAAATGAACATGAATTCCAACACCAAGTCGGGTAAGAGTTTCTAGAAGAGATCTAGAGGTAATCCAAGTATTTTTTCCTCCATTGTGACCACCATCTAACCAATACATATCCTTAATACAGGTTAAGAACTCATCCATGGACAAGTCATCAGGAGTTAGAGTCTAAAAATGAAATAAAACAACAACAATATTAGGTTTGCACATTGTACTTTACCGGTTAACTTACTCTATTGAGAAAATCGAATGCAAACATACCTTCAAGTAATGAAATTCATAAAGCAGTTGGTTGAGAACGACGCACCCTTTACTAAATCCTACTAAACTAATTGAAGCACGATCTAACCTAACATTCACACTGACACTAATTTTGTTGTTACGATGATTTGCTGTTGTACTAGATGATTCATCAACAGTTGTAGAGGAGACTGTAGCATCTTCATCGTTCCCAAGTATTTTTTTTGTCGTTGACCCATCATTCAACTGGTTTCTTAGCTCTTCCGTTTCTCCTTTCGATATTCTTTTTGATAGGTTTTGTATGAGAAGTTCCAGATGGTGGAGGGAGTGATGAGTAATTACATGTTCTGGGGCTCCTGTGTGATTGCAGTGAACAAAATTATCGTAACAACTAAAGGTTAACATTTGAATACGGCTTGGCCTCACAACCGCAATATGGTGTTCGGGAAACTGTTTTTGAAGCATCAGTGCAGTAGCTTCCAGGTTAAACGAAACATAATTACGGTGGTCACGATGTTGCTCCATCATTTCGGGAAAATCCTTAAAAAATAATTAAAGACAAAAAACGAAATAGTTAAGCTGATCACGATCAGTCATACCGTTCTAAAGTTTGCATAATAATAAATAAAATGACGCTGAGAAATCAAAATAAAGCGTACCTGAATATCACCTCCAAAAAATAGCATAAGTTTTGGACGCTTTTCATCCCCTCCCGAAGTATGTGCGTCAACATCCGATTCTATGGAATTTGAAGCATTGTTCGACATTGCATTAGTGGTCAACGGCCTACAGTACACTATGTCGTTCCGTCTCCCGTCGAATCCTTCCACTTGAAGATACCGCCTAGGTGGTGACAACGTCACACTTTCAAGATCATCGTTCAAATTATTAGCTGTCACCGGGCTGAGTTCCTGTTCATCTTCTTCCGATACGTTATTCTCTGCTTCTGCTGCGGCCGTATCGTTATTCAGATTATTACCGATGTTATTAACGTTCTCCTCGCGCTCCAACAGCAGCGCATCATTTTCATCACAATTCACTACTCCTTCGTCGCTTTCACCTCCCGCAGCCTCTTCGCTCATACCGACCGCGTTGTCCGTTTCATCCATCTTATTTGTGTGGGAGGGATGGATGATGCTGATGTTTGATTGGGGTTCTTTCCACGTTCCACTTCTCACTGCTGCTTATAGTTTAGAGGATCTTCAACCTTTTCTTTAAAGTGATTCCAAAAATTATGAAAATTTCATATCATTAACACATTGTAATTCAGCACTCCTCCCATCCGTTTTAAAGCTAATTATTTTACGTAGTACAGTAAGCCGAGCATGGAAATTTTACTTCACTAAAGAACTGTCTACATTTACTAGTTACACCTTGAATTACATACCTGCTCGTAATATTTAATTCAAGTGAACACTTTCTTGGATCACAAGAGCGGCATATGGTTCCCTGAAGTAATACTTACCCTACAATCAATTAGCCATTACATTTAAAATCAAATCATAAATATGAAAAACTGGAAGGTGTTGCAGTTGTAATGCATTCCATGCAAACGCACATTGCATAATCTACACTTTGAATTGCTAGCCTAGAAATATACACTTTACTTTCACTTTCCCTTAATAACGACTTTCCATATACATAATTAGAACTCCAAGAACCCTTTGTTGTCCGTATATATACATATAGGAGGGAGTTTGTTGCGAACTATTGTGAAGTCATCAACCGCCGCCGGGCTATAGTAACAGAGAGGCAAATGAACGGGATGCAGAAGATTCTTAAAAAATCAGTCTTTCTTCCAGGATGATGAGACGGCATAAAGCAAGCATAATATTGCACCTTGAACTTTCTTTCGTATCACTTCCTCACTATTTGCAGTCAGCACACTCGTGTCTTACGTAATGAAACACGTCTTTCACATCAGTTTTTAACTGCTTCAACTTGGCAAGTACCTCCTCTTTAAGGAGATTATAACACATAGCTACTAAGCCCAGACCCAATAAGAGGTAGATAAAGTTTATCACTAATTTGGTTTGGTTTCCCTCCTCCGACTCATCAATATTGGTTCCTACATGAAAATAAATTTTGAAGTAAAGTAGCCGTCAAGATCTCTTATCAGACAAACCGTTAGGGTTAAAGAAAAATTAATCATTAGCTTTAGTAGGTGAGGGCGAGGTACTACCGAAGAATTATTTCCCATTTAACGTCATCATAACCGCATGCCACATTCTCTCCAAAGGATAATTTCTATCGCCTTTGTCTTCATTTCATTTATAAAATATATCTTTCAAAGTACAAGTTAAGAAAGTGTTAAAGCAATGGTAATTTCCGGTACAGAACTTTAGCTCAAGCCCGCCGATGACAAATGTCTGGTGATGAACTTTTATAGCTCATAATCTACCTCATCAATCAAGTCAAATTCTTCGAAACCGAGTCATAGTCAGTAAAGGTTACATGTGAAAATAAAATATTGATAGTAAATTTGCATCAAACTCGTGCAGGCATAAAGGAATAAAGGATATAAAATGAAAATGCTCTGGCCCTCTATTTTTATCTTTGGTTTCCATGCTTTGATAACATAAAAGAAGATCGGAGCCGGAAACCATCGTCTCCCAAAAGTTCCAGAAATGTTTTCGAATTTTTCTAACTGGCTATATGCCTATATATTCCATCCACCTATCTATCCTATTCCTATCTATAACAGACAAGAGACAAGACAGAGAGAACGCGACATCCGACGATGATAATTGAGAATTGGCATTGGTAAATACCAATACAAAGGAAAGCGTTATGTTATCGCTGAACAAAGAGGGGCAAGTGGGTACACACGAGAGCTGAAATGCAGTTGTTATATTGCTAATATCACATTACAAAACTCAGGAATACAATGGATTTGGAACGGTTTTCCATTATCAGAATTCAGTTGTTAGGAAAGCAGCATGCATAGGTGAGTTAGAACTGCCTAACTATGTCTTGTTACATCACATCAGTATGAAAAGTGGAAACTGCCAAAACCGGTGTAGCTCACCTGGAACGAAATCCCCTAATCCTATTTTACAGAGACTGGTAACGCAAAAGTACACAGAATCGAGATATTCCCATCCTTCCCACTCAGCGAACATTATCGTACCAACACAAATGTAGCTGAGGAGAACATAAATAGATGCAGAACTAGGAACAATTACTGTCGTCTCATCCTCTTCCCCGACTCGACTTCGATGAGAAGAATGATGAGAGGATGAGCCTTGACCCGCTCCTCCTCCTTCTTCGGAAGCTATCATCAATACCAAACCAATTGTATACCTTGGACATTGAAATTGAATCGAATAAAAATAAAAACTAGAAATTTTGAAAGAAAAAGGATCATACCTAACGTGCATGAGTTGAGTTTAATATACAGCCATTTAAATATACTGGCGAAGGCTTTTCCCATATTCATAAAATAGAGAATATAAAGTGGAATGCCAAAAAGTGCGTAAAATATTGTGATGACTTTCCCCCACTCCGTCCTCGGAACCAAATTCCCATACCCTATCATCGTAAAAATGGACAAAGTGAACATGAGGGCTGCTGGAAAGTTCCACTGTTCCTTGGCAGACCGGCCGTCATAACCCTTTTTGACAGCATCCACCACGTCTTTCTATATTGGAAACGTTTCATTTACTTACTAATACTAGACAGATTTGTAATAATGAGCAATCCACTAATTTTTCTCATTTCTTGACAGACCTGAAATGTATGAAGAGTGACGTCAGCTTTCATTTTCCATTCAGTCTCATTAAACTGATAATTTGTGTAGTCTGAATAGAGTTGGGAGGCTGTGCGATCTCTAGAGTCTAAAACACTGTTTAAAACTGTGTCTGCCAGCGAATCATCCTGCGTTTCTAAAGCCATGAAGCCAAAAGCTCCAACAATGGCATATCCCACAATTATCCCACCAACTCCGACCTGCGTGCACATGAAAGTGGCTACGGAGCGACAACAATTTTTCAGTTTTGTGTGGCGACCCGTCTCCATCTCCATCATTCTCTCTGGGTCCTCCCATGATCTCGAACGGCGCACTGGCGGTCGACCACGCACTGAAGGTCTCACCGGGCGACCTTTTCGAGTACTCATGTTTCCTACTTTTTATTGAAATTAAAGAAGCAGCAAGAAAAGCATTATGCAATGCAACTTTCACTTTCACCCATCCGATCGGCAGATCATCATTTGATAAAATTTTGAAGAATGATGCTGGTGGAATGTCATATTTGATACAGTGAGCGCACAGATAACAAGGAAAACAGACCGTGACTTGCTTAGGTATGTCCGTCATTAATTTCCAGCGGATCCTCAATAAACTTTCACTTCAAGAGACATGCCTCTGACTATTCAAATACATACAACAAAAACTTGAAGACATAAGATGAAACGAAAATTGTATATTTGAATGAAAAAGTAAATATCTCCTTTCATATCTCATTCAAAATCAAGGTATGAAGACGAATCATTGGATTAAATTGGAATAAAAATCCTATCCTTCCGATCTTCGAGCACTATAAGAAACCATTGCTAACCTTTCACATTTTAAAACACGCACTCGCAACAATCCTCCCACTTTTCAAAAAAAAATGAGCAAACACTTTCCTTTCATTTCAAGGAAAATGCCAACTCACAGACAACCACTAATCCTTTTCATCCCTTCCCCATATCAAACTCTACTGCATGACTTATGAAATAATTTTTAACATGCATTTCACTTTAACGGCCCAACGAAACCAAAAACTGCTGAACATGGATCACTGCCGTTGTTAAACTATAATACTTCGGTTGGGCCAATCACCAAAACCCAACTAACTAAAAAATGTCATGTTTGTTGTTTGACTAAAACTTGGACCGTTCTTGGTGGTGTCTAGCTTTCTCTGCAACTTCAAGACATTTTCATTTCGCTATATTTTAACATGACAGAAGAACTGCATGTTAAATGTAAGGCTGAGTCGAGCAAAGCGACAGAACTACCCACACCGACTTTTGATTATATAATAAGTTGAACACGGATTGAGATTTACCTAGCACTTCATTATTTGATTGGAACAGGAGGGAGTGAAATCCCCGACTAATTCCTATGCAAGCTAAAACCTTTCTGGCTTTCATTTCTCAGTTGTTGTCTTACCACCAGTCTCACCCGTAATGTCACTAGTCAGTATTCCCATCCATTTCATATCGTCTGAATATGTTTCCCCTATTCAACAGTGCTGCTCCAAGAAAAAGAAAAACTGCAAACTAATTCCGTCGCTACACACGAGTGAGTTTAGTGAAGCACTCCACACGAGATGACGAGAAGAGAGCAGCAATTCCACAGAAAATGCTGCTGCTATATTATAATAAAGTAGGTATGCTCTGTCTAGAAAACGGTGCGATGTGGTGATGATGAGAGTTGAATGATTATTTTAGGAAATTGTGGACTCTATTTCAACTTGGATTTTATTTTTAACCCGTTAAAGAGTAAATATACATTCATTTTCTCTAATCGCTTCTCTATCCATCCATATACTGGATGGATGTTGCAAGGAAGCTCGAGCTCATCCTTAGTGAATTTTCGTTATAGTTGGATGCGGAACTGATGTATCAGTATCAGTGAGGAAAGATCACGAATTACGAGCATTACGACAACAACAAGTAAAAAACGGCAGCTTCTCCGATGACTCTCGTGGGACAAGAAAAGTGGTATGAAATGAACTATTATGTGAGCATCATCTTCATCGCGAAGAAAGTCGTTATAAACAGCGTACGCAATGCATGACATACATTTACACAGACTTCCGTTTCGTTCCATCGTTCCCCCCTCGGGTTTAGTTCCACACACGTTATATCCTGCATCACGAATCGAAAAGAATTTTGAAATCGTTTTTGCTTCTCTATCCTCTCATTGCCTTCTATTATCACCGAGAGCGAGAACTATGCAATTTTTACGTGAGTGAGTAGAGATGGGAGTCACTCTTTCATCATTTTTACCAACCACAACTATGTATAACTATTATGTAATAAACGTTGATTTAGAAACTCGAAGAACCTTTTTAGGATGAGTCATGGTTCAGACGGTTTAAGGTACGAAAACGCACGTGTATCGATATCGATATATAAAATAGCTTCTTCTATAGACTGGAACTGGAGAAGAAAATTGTCTTTATTTCGATCTAACTACGTAGCAGAAAGTGAAGAAATTGCAAATTGCAAACTAAATTTTAACCTCCACAGTTCTTCATGGAACTATTTGTAGCTGCTTGCGAAATACCTACTTCACTTGGAATTGCGAACGCTTGACAGCCACCCCGGCGGAAAGATATAAGCTGACAGCTTTATTTTGAGAAAACATGATTATGACAAATGTTGTTTATAGATTTTCATTTACGCAGTTGTTTAATGAACCGGGGTCGACCTGAAGTATACGTGATAAGCAGATAGAGATAGCCCTTGCCTTGTGCTAAATTTTATGTAAATATCAGTATCACGCAATTATTTAAGTTCTAAAGCATAACGAAAACGAAACAATGGATCCTTTTTCTTGTATTTAGATTTTAGAAATTCACCAAGAGTGAGTGGGTCACAGAAAATCCTTAGCGGGTTTACTTTTTACTTTGGACATCGGATTACTCCCCACTCCTCATGGCATAACTTGACCTATTGTTGTTTTTGCCCAACTCCCATGAAGATTTAACAACTCCTCGAGCTCATTATCATGCATATTAGCTATAAAGATAACTTGCCGATATCACTGTTTGCCACTTTGCCAATAACATCAGACAAAAGCCAAGTCAAACCTTGTCTGCTCATTTTGTATTTTGTCATTATAAAGTGTCTCCCCATAAATGAAACTTTTCGTACTTTAGACGTTATCCAATAAAAGAAAAAATTACTTAAGAGAGAAGAGGAGTGTCTAAAATGAAGTAGGTAATTTTTACTTCTAAACTAATAATACTACCAATGAAAATGAAGGGGGAAGAAAAGAAGATGAAATGGAACAAAATTATGCAATAGGTATGTATGTACTTGACTTGTATGGATGTTGGTAAATGTTATATCAATGTAGGAGAGACGAGAGTGGCAGTGGCAGTGCTACTGGCTGTTGCGGCGGCATACATCGCGTTGCAATTTCTTATTTCCTGTCGTTGTCACTTTCCCTGTAAGCATAATTTTGAGATGATTCATTATTTACAGACATATAGTCTCATGTCGGTTATGCTTGTTTTTCCTACATTTCCGGTTCGGAAAAGGCTAAACCATGCAGAGACGCTCTCATTTTTCATTCCTAAACTTTTAAAACTGGCTCTTGGTTACATCACAGCCACATCCGATATCTATTATACGATACGTAAAGTACCATTCATAAAGAAGACATTCGAGAAAAAATTATCCTATGGATCGGATTATATTCTTCTATGCTCTATTTTTGGAACATTCAATCAATTTCAAAAAGAAAGAAAAATCCGAAATGTACCATGCTATCATCATAACGTAAATCTGTCGCTAGTCCTACTCCTACTAGTCATATTAGATATTAGATATTTACTTCGAAATTCAAATATTTCAAAGAACCCAAACCCGTTTAAATGGATCTACTACATGTACGTATACTAAAACACTGCTAGTAACCATAAACCATGAAGATGAAATGAAACCAATTTCGTAAACCATTTTTTACACTCTTCATATTCCCATTCTAGCAGCGAAAGTATTTTTAGCGAGTTTCCTACAGACAAAATGATCGAACATGAGAACGAAATAAAATCCTAGAGCATCAATTACCGAAAAAGGGGCAATGAAGTTTTCGAGGAAAAAAATGAAACGAGATACGTATTATTGCAAATATCAAAACCCAACAATGAAAATCACGACAGAACACGTTTTTCGCCAAAACCGTGCCAAATTAAACCTAAACGAATTTTTGCCATTTTCTGTCGTACTGACGAAATCTTGACTATTCAAATATTTGGTGATGGATTAGGGGAATCAAAAAGATGTAAATTATATATACAAAACATGCTCAACAAATTGTATTCTCTAACTCTACTCTCTTCAATTACAAACAAATCATTTTATTCCCATTTTAACAAAGCAGTAGACATTGGATTGGACATTCATTCCAGATACAAACTTTTAAACTTGGGATTTATTTAAGTATTTTTTTAGGAATAGAGTCTAAATTTTTGGACATAGCCCTTCACATCGTTCTTGGCGTAGGGCTTGAGAGCAATGCAAGTTGGAATGTTTTCTGGCTGCTCTATCCACAACTTATGATCGATCTTATTTTCTTTCAACGCCTCAGCAAGAGCGGTTATAGTTTCCAGATCGGGGGCTTGCAACACCTTTTGGAACAGAAATTAGCAGTTTTGTACATAAAAAAACTATTCCGCCTAATCAATTTCAACTCTTGGTTGACTTAATCAATCAAACTACTAATCTTAATCTTGGATGATGTAATCTTATCATTCATTACCACTTTGTGCATACTGTCCAAATTCGCCAAGTACTCAACAGTATTGGGATCATCTTTGAAAACGTGAAGAACGGCGGTTGACGCGTGACATGCCTGAGCTATAACAATAAAGATAAACAATGACCTACTACTCCGAATAAAACACTTTGACATTTGATTACCGACAACCAACAACCGATACTGACTTTTGCTAAAAGTACTTACTTGTGTCCATACGCATTTGATTCCATTCATATTCGTTATTCGAACCATTCATCATTACTTAAATTGCTTTCGCATGCACGTTACAATTTATTTAGTATTTACACCATTCAATTACACATATTCCTCCAAACACCTGACTGTCACCTGATTAACTCGGCTTTTTACACTGTACACAAACAAACAAGCACTTTTTGTGGCGCTTTTTCTTCCGCATTTTAACTCCAAACCAATTTCCATTACTCGGCTTTTTGCTGTACTACCTAATTACAACTATCAGCATGAGATACCTAATTAACTACACAATTAAAAAATGGAAATGCATGTCAACTTACCCAGCAGCGCTCCCAAGGGCCAGTTCAGCACAGTTTGCAAGTCCTTCCTCAAAACAATGTACTGCACCAAACTCATTTCCAATTGTCGGCAAAAAAAACAGTCTCAAAGTCAATTAGGTAAATGAACAGGAAACAATGATCCCCGATTTGGTGGTCTTCACACCCCCGCCTAACTTTTCTTCTTTCAAAAATGACAACTGATCTTGGAAATTCAACTGGAAAAGGCAAACTTTTACTCGGAAGGAAGCAGAAGTAAACACTAAAAAAAAATTGACTTCACAACCCACCGCCTACTCGGTTCGCTGTCAGAAGCAGGGCTGGGGCAAGTTGAGACTTGAATTCGTGTGCTTGTCCAGCTCAGCTCATGCAACAAAACTACCAACAAAAAAGCTTTGCATCTTTTTTCGTGATAGATCTTGTCCTTTTCATGTCCTGGAAAGTTGGATTGGATCGTTTTGTTGCGTTGTTGCTTGGTTGGTTGACTCAAGTTGACTGAATCTCATTTCAAACTCCATGATTTTAAAAAAGGCTGGGGCTTGATCTCATAAAAAAAACCTGGATCGATCTTCGATCTCATCGAATGCCTGGATCTCATATATCCTTTTAGTCGAGTCGAGTGGTCGAGTCCCTCAAAAGCAGTGATGATTGACGATATCATGGATTTTGGATTTCCTTTACTACCTATTCTTCAAATGTCAAATTGTTTACTCTCACAAGTTGTTTGTAAGTTAGCGTACAACTTTAATTTTTTATAGGCAAGCTACCCAAAATGTTGCGGAAGATGAAGATCCATTATCCACATCCAGTACCTTATGATAGGATAATGAAATAAAATAAATACAATTTCTTTATGTTTTCTATGAATTGTCCATTTGAATCATGAAATAAGTTTTTGCCTTTTTTCGTTTGTGCATGAATGAATTGAAACCGATATTACTTAGGTAAAAGCCAGGTACAGTTGACAGTTTGAATTAAATTAAAATCAAAGATATAATTTTTTTTGAAATTGTCTCTCAATTTTTCACAAAAGGTGTTCACTGAATTAAGTCTGCCTGCATTAATATTAATTAGTTATGCACACAAAACCTTAATTGACATCTGCAAAGATACAATTAATGGTTCATCTTACATGTATAGTTGTTATTGCATGTTGGGTTTGGGTGTATGATTTAAATGATGTTTAGCGTCAACTAAAAATACAGTTCACTAAAAAAATGCTTTGTCCAACCAAATTTTTTGAAGAAACAATTGAATTGAATGCCTTGATTCGAACTCTTTTATTAATTATTAATTGCATACTTGTTTTATACTTTGACTTCAAGGAATTTGAATTAAAAAACTTTATTTAACATTAGCAAACAACTTACAATTAACAATTAATCTTATGGAAATTCTAATGACGTGTACCTGCGAGTTTCAGAAAAATAATTCTATATAGTATTTACATTATTAGTTTTCACTTATGTAGAAAATAAAACTGCCCTGTCTTCAAAACGTAAAAGAAGGATTGAATAATTGTTTGAGATACATAAATACATATACAAAATCTATCAAAATTAAACGGCTATGTTGCTGGTTGCTGGCCCTGCTGCTCGGGAGTGCCCACACCATATTTCGACTTCATTCTCTCGATTTCTTCCATCTTCTTTTCAGTATCCACCTTTTTAAACGCCTTCGTAGCCTGGTAGTAGAGAACAACTAGATATCTGTTACAAACATTGAAGCCGGATAAGTGGTCACAAGCGTTTTTAGCGTCAAAAATGTCTTCGTAGACGACGAAAGCGGTGCCCTTCGTTTCCGGTGTGTTTCCTCTGTAATTGTTCGAAAAAACAGGTCAAGATTAAAATTAATACGATATTACACGTAAATCTGGCAAATTAAGCTATAAACCTAAATGACTTGACTATATGAGACATTTAACTAACTTACACTCTGATTTGCCTGATCGCCCCATACTTTCCAAAAATGTCGTACATTTCCTCAGCAGTGATCTTGTACGGGAGATTCCTCACGTACAGAACTCGATTCACCTCTGGTGGCAACCGGACCTGAAAACATTTAACAAAAATTACAAACATCATTAGTAGTTAGTAGCTGAGGTATCACTTCCTTTACATGTCCAGCTCCAGGTCAATAGGTCAGGTCAAGCAACGCATTACAAAAACTTTGCATTTTTAAAATCACTCACGTTAGCCCGTCTCTGCATTCCCATAGCCATTTTGCCAGAGGAGTTTTTAAAACTTTTGCTACTGCTTACTCAAGTACTCCCAACAGCTACACCTTCAGTTTAACTACAGTTCACTTTATTTACCGGAGTTTAAAATATTTAAAGTAAATTGACAATGAGCGACGAGATGAGATGAATGTATCAAGTACCAACAACAAAACAAAACTGAAAAGTGGACCCAATCTCAATCGTAGTGTTTATACACAAGGTTTCGTCCTCACCGGGATTTTATGGGGCATCCTGAAACAGATCCAACTCTCCTCTGCTCTCTGCTGGCATCTTCCATCATCATCACCATCATCACAATCATTTTCGTTTTCTATCAGGTGTGGGCTAAGCCCGGCGCATTATTTAGCCGGCCAGTTTGACGCTCAGCTTTACATTGATTTGTTATGAGAATTTTGGGCTATTAGCCGGTTTTATTGCTTCAGCAGCGAGCTTGCAGTGGTCATACGCTGAATGAACGAGCTGTAGACTTTCTGACGTTGAGCGGTATGTTCTTGTTCACAGAACGCATTTGATCATGTTGAAACAAGTTGGTTCCTGCATGCAGGACTGCCTAGGGAGTCAATGCATTGAAGAAAAAGGAAAGGGAGGAAAGTATGAAGTTGCGGTCCGTGCGTGTGCAGAAGCTAGTGTAGGTAGAATGCCGACTTGGCATATTTGAGCAGCCTTTTTTGAGTCAACCCTCTCACTTCGCACTCCTTTTGACAACTGAGCTTGTCCACTAAAAAAACTAATTTTTTCAAAACCATACGCTAAATATTTTAAAGTGGAAGTTAGTGAAAAACAAGTGTTTTAAAACAGAGTTTCAAAAATGAGTCGTTTTTATGCTCGAGGTTCGGACTCCGAAACGGAGTCATCTTCGGAGGATGAGGCACCAATTACCAAACCCATTATCCAGCCCACTGTTTACGTAAGTTTTTGATTAGTTAATTTTGTAGGCATATGTTTAACTGTTTTATAGCGTTTGGAGGTGGGGGAGGA
>JAQGAI010001093.1:0-16025 GCA_034696905.1 Lepidocyrtus violaceus | reverse complement strand
ACAAAAATTTCTGAAAATGGCAACAAAATATCTTTAAAAATGGCAACTTTTTTGGGGGCTTAATTATAATTAACTGGCTGTACTGGCACAGCTGGACTCAACTAAAGCTAATCATGATCATATTTAAAATTAAAAAAAAACTAATCAGGAAGCCTATGTGATTGGGATGGACGGAAATCCCCTCTTCAGCTTAAAGTTCATATTACCCCAGTCCAAACATCTTCCCCAAGAAGTTTGCTATTATTAATATGTATCTTCCCAAAACATCTGGGAACAATAATCCCCAGGGAATGACCTAGACCTGAGGACTACTGTGGCGGCAGGAGTATCGAGTACCTCTTGATTCATATCCGCCAGCAATAAAATCCAAGCGTTTACAAGATAACTTTTAACCCTTCCGCTCCAACAACATGTGATCCTGGTCCCCCCACTTAATAGTTGTCAGTTTGTTGAATACTGATATGGATTTGATTGCACATTGTACAAAATCATAATTCGTACTTATGAACATACATTTATAAAAAAAAATGTTGGTTTCTTTAACGCATACCGCTGCTTACACTTCATTTATTAATCCATGTCCCATATCATATCATATCATAATTACAACCATTTCATATGTATCTTCCCCACCGATCGACGTGTGAAAATCTTTTGTAAAAACGGAGACCTTCAATTTCCTCCTATATAGCTAAGCTACAAAACTGTCAAGCGTTGAGCATGCTTTGTATGTTGGGAATATTTTTTCCAAAGCGCTTTGGAACACAAGGTACAGATATCCCACTGCTGCACTTTGCAGATAAGCCATTCATTCCATCTATCTTCTAAAGATGACGACGACGTGGCGGGGGTGAACTAATAATACTCCCACAACTTGGTACTGTTTTAATTGTTTTATTATTAGCTCACTCACACACAATAATGGACGTTGATGATAAGGGGCTGTATGTGTGAGTTGCGGAAACGGCGCATTGCAATTAAAAAATAGTTTGTTGTTTTGTCGATTCCGACTAAAAGCTACTTACACAAGAAGAGACTTGCTAAAATGGACGGAGGCAGCAAGTTCCAACCTTCAAATCATTTTCTTTTCCCAGCCCAACGGATTCCCAATTAGTTGCAGAATTATGTGTTTATCTGACAGCATGATCGTAATAGCTTGGAGGAATCATACATATTTTATTTTACATATGAACGAGCCTACCCATTTGAAAAATATGGATCTAGTTAATGCTAAAATGATGTAATGATGATGGCTAATTTTACAATGAGTCATTCATATCTTTAGAAATAAATGCAGGAAAAAAATTTATTTATGGAAGTACTCTCCCAGCCACGTTGTAAATGTCCACGATAAAAAGGGTGTTGAGGTTAGCGAATCTGTAAAATGGATTATGTGTGGAAGGAAACATGTAGTTCAATGTATGGCTGGGATGATTGGGAGTCAAAAAATGGCATTCAATTACGAAACTAGTAATTTCCTATGAAACACTTCAGTTTGATCCCTTTATCCGACCAAGATGGAAGCAGTCTCCTATGCCAGTGGAACTACTACTGGAGGAGTGGAAAGAAAAAATTGAACGAAAAAAACAAAAAAATCAGGATTAGATTTTTTTCCCATCTGGGTTAATTTTTAAGGTTAATTTTGTATTCAGTGAAGTGCATGAGCAATTATAAAAAGTTGGGAATCCGATTGCTCTTGAAAGTGCTCTCTTAAAACGGGAAACGTGAAGGTTTTCCAGCTATACAGTTCCAAAAGTGAATTTTTTTTTTAATATTTTAAAAATGAAGGTGAGTTTGAATAAAAAGGAATGTGTCATGCATTAAAGTTTAATTGCGTAATTCAAATATTAAAAATATTAAAATTCGATTTATTTTTTAGGGTAATTGGATCATATTCCCGTTTCTCCTGCTCCTCCTCCAGCAGGGTATCAACGGGAAATACATAAACACGGCATGTGAGACCCACACGGACTGTGGGCTGAACAACCACCTCCAGTGCATCGACAATGTATGTCAGTGCGACAGCCTTTCCCAAATTTACGACCAGAGCACCCAAAAGTGTCTGTTGTTGGTGGGCCAACAATGTCAACAGATTGAGAGCCAACATGACTACCAATACAATCGCCAGCACTCCATCCCAATAAAGTGTGTGCCCAACTCGGACTGTACGAACTCAGTGTGTAGGTGCAAGCCTGGATATAGGTTTTCTCCGGACTTTCTCTGCAAGCCGGATTTCGGCTCCCCTTGCTATGCCAGCGATGACTGTGACGATACTCTCGGGCTGATTTGCTCATACCGGGGAATCTGCGACTGTTACAATAGCACGTTGAGCTATCAGGGTCAGTTCGGTTGTGTGGATGAGAAGGACCCGACGTTCAACGAGATGTTGAGGCTGTTGAATCAGACGGAGAATTTGTTGAAGGAAAATGGTCTGGAGTTGAAGGACATGTTCAATGACCTGGGACTGCAGAATGATCCCAATGAGTCGGGGGAGGAGGAGGAGGAGTCCTCAGTGGAGCTGAGGAATGTGCTGGCGGATGCGAGGCAGTTCCATGACACTTACAATACGAATGATTTGCAGTTTGCTGCGCAGAATGATGCGCCAGCGCAGTCGGGAGGGGGGAATGGGATCAATTTTCAGCAGATATTGACACTGCTTCAGACACTGCAGCAGTTGATCCCGAGGAATATGAACAATGGTGGGGGAAGTGGGGGTGGAGGAGGTGGATTTTTTAGGAATTTGTTTAGAGGATTTGGAGGAGGAGGTGGTGGGGGTGGAGGATACCCGGAGAGTTCTTCACCAGCGCCCGCGTCCGGATATGGACCTCCGGGGAAACCGGAAATGGGACAGAGGATGTCCTTGCTCAATTCATTCATTAATTTGTTCAACCAAATGATCCCGATTGTGAGGCAGTTGAGGATGCGCTTCATGCCTTTGAGATTCTTCCGGAATTTGCTGAATCGCTTCGCACCCTCCACGACTGCAGCTCCACCGGCAGCAGCGGCTTTAGTCCAGCCAGCTCCTTTGGTTATCCAAAGTAATGGGAATGATAATCAAAATCCTATTTTTGACAATAATGGAGGGGGTCAATCCCCGCCTCCGAGTCAACCTGCAGGGCCCTTAAGATTCTTCATGAGGACGAGGGAAAGATTCCGTAACTTTTTGAGGGGAAGAGGAAGGGGTCAACAAGGAGGAGGTTACGCTGCTGCTCAACCTGCAAGCAGCTACGGTCCTCCAGGAGGAGATGGGGCTGCACCAACTTCCGGAGGTCAGCCGAATCCCGGTCCAGGCACCGATGCTGGGGATAACCCTCCACCACCCGCACCCGCCAGCTCTTCACAGCATAATACATACCTGAATAATCATCACTCCCCTCCATCGACTACCCCTCATCGGAGTCACAACAATAATAACAATAATAATAACAACAACAACCAGTTTCAGGGTCAGCAAATTCAAAGTCAGCCTCAACCTCAGTATAGCACGATCCAAGTTGGGGGACATCAAGCCATACCGCCCCAACAACATACAAGTTCCCTCCCAAGTTCAACAGTTTACCAGTCGGGTCATCACCCAAATCATGACAGCTTTTTTGATGGACAGCAACAGCCTCCACAGCAGCAGGAACTACAAGGATTCAACAACAATCATCAGCAAAATAATAATCAGCACAGCAGTAACAGCAACAGTAATAATCATCTCATCAACAGCAACAGCAATTTCAATGCGCAAGCCACCTCCCACCATCATCAGTCCACTTTCGTGGCCCATCACCAGAAATCTCCGAATCAGCCTCCTCCCCATCATCCCCAACCCCCACCCCAACAGCAGCAGCAACAGCCTTATCATCATAATTCCAACTCAAACAACAACAACAATAATGGAAACTTCCACAGCAATAATAACAGCCCCAGACCTCCATTCCCCTCCATTGGAAGCGCATCACCGCCTCCAATCCCGCAATTCAAGTTGCAAATTCCCCACTCAGGAATCATCCCAATCCCATCATCTTCCACTCAGGAATCCAGTCTTTCGGACAATTTCATTTTGAGCGAGGCGGATGATCCACATCCCGGATTTACGCCGTTGTCAACGTTGGCCCCTCCACTTCCTCCTCAGGAAAGTTTTAGGACTTCGGCGAGATTTGAGAGGATTGGGCTGGGGAGGGAGGAGCAGTTGCATCAGCTACGGATCGCGCAGAATTGGAGAGAAACATTTTAAAATAATCAAAAAATTACTATTCCGAAGAGAGTTAACCAATTTTGTAACGAGATGCGACATATATTATGTGCCTTTAACGAAGTCATACGTAATTTTTAATTTATGCAATTCTAGGTAAAATGGGGTGATATGCACCATTCTACAATTACCTATTTTAACTTTAACTTTTACGATAGGTTTATATTTTCTGTACAAAAGTTCTTTCCTTCTATTTTTTAAGCTTTTACCTTAACATATTTCCTCCCCTCCTCCTGTTTTATTACATCCTCTCAAGTAATTAAAGAAATGTCTTGTGATAACACATCAAAGTATTTATCTATGTTATAGTTATTTATGTCAGTGACAATAAAATGTATATATTTATTTATTTATGCAAATAAGATGGTATAATGACACTACATGAAATAATAAATGTTTATAAATTATAGCAAAAAAGTGGAAGAATTATTGGCTTGATTTCTCGTGACAATGAAAAGTTCTCTGCTGTAGGTAAATGTGTAGCAAATATATAATTGGGATTTTGAGATGCTCTGATAAAGGCTCTGACGATGAGACGGAGGTCTTACCCACGACGGGGAGCATTTTCCGAGCAAGATACGATTTAATCTTTTAATCCTCATCAGTTTAGTATGATGAACGATTTTTATGGAATAGCTTCTGCAAGTATTTTTGATAGCACGAGATTTATACTTGGCAGTTTTAATAAATTGGAAATATTTTCAGTTTAATTATTTCTTTTTAATAATAATTAGCTGGGACGTTATTGGACTAAATGTGTATATGTATTTAAATATGGATAGGTAATAATTACCCCGTAGATTGGATGCTGTTTTAACTCGATGGGTGCATACTGCCTCTGGCTATTTGCATTTGCACCTTTTCAATAAAAAAAATCTCTCACGGTCTGTCTCACTCAAATTGTTTAATTGCATATATGGACGCATATAGGGGTATGTTATTATTTGATTATTTCCTTCCAAGCATTATGGTTTATTGCACTTATTGTAGCCTCCAATATTAAAAGGAGTGTTGGTGCATACAATTTATTGTGTGTTGGTTATCATCTCATTCATTACTGCGAAAATACCATTATTCCTTAGTAATTTATGAGGTTTTCGGAGAAATTGGAAAGATTTAGCAGAAGTGCAAGTGTAAAATCAGATCCGGGCAGATTTATCGTTTCAAATATTTCAGACACGTGCATAGATAAAGGTGAATGAATCCATGGAAAGGGACTCTCCGGTTGTCTCACGTTGCCCCAGTCCAGTCACAGTCGTGTCTTTCATTTTCGTAGCATGACTCTAACCAATTAATCCATGCAATGTGTCCTCTGATTTTATATTTATGATAATTAGGTACTTTCCTTCCAACTTTGTCAAACGTTTTTTTTAGCAATTTAACTTTCTGTGGGGGCGGATCGTGCTCCCCTCCTACTATAGAAGTTAACAACAAAACAGTTTGCTTGATTATTGCTATCATTCACTGACCAGGAGGTCGGTGTCGTTATATCAGTGATATAAGAAGGACTGGTGGACTTGGTAGGTTTTGTCTTTGAATGTTATTGATTAACCTAACTTGTCCGTTATCTCAACAAGCCTCCTAGGCAGGCAAATGTAAAATCCTTCCTTACAACAAAATGACAAAAAATGACAATAATTATGCATGTGCTCTTGTATCCCATCATGAGAATGGGGACAGCCATTTTCAAGTTCACTTTGCACGTTATAATTAGTCATTTAAACTTGCTTTGTTATTATCTCAGAGAAACATCACACATGACTCATTCCTATCATCTTCGCAAACACGTTTTCAACACTGCAAATCATAAATATATATACCTAAGTTATAAGTACCTACATATTGATAATAATAATGATAGTGATATGATAACAACAATTCGATAAATTGTCTGCTAGATTTGTAGACGTGCAGGGTATAGTGTCCTGTCCACACAATCGCAAAAAAACTAACTAACGCCTTGTTCTAAAAATCTAGAGAAGAGTCTATCATTTTTTTTTACAACTTCCGATCAAGTATCCCATCCCTAGTTAGTTAACTAGTTATTATACCTAGTTTTTGCTTCCATTGTTTTGTTCTTTTATTTGAGTTTAGGGCGGATTTGATTTTATTACTGCTTGCTACTGAAAAGTAGGTAATCCCAATTATAATTTTATATAGGGGTAAAAAAAATGGATGATGAGTGACCTGCTCTTCCGTTACATTTCCGGTGCACCAATAACATTCACACATCGTAGGCATACTGCACTGGCTGCATAATTTCATTTCGTTTTCAGCTGAAAACATTTCATTTTCTTAGAAGCTCATTTATCGTCGGAATGAAATCGACCGTAAGAGCAAACATAAACAAGCAGTTTTGTTACTATCACTGGCGCTATTACTGCATTTTTTCTTTCGTCTGCCTGATACGCTGCTGACGACGCTTCGCTGCATTGGTTTTACGATTTGCATGACTAGATTGATCATTCTTGCGCTTTGTCTCATTTCCGGGAAGTATTGAGTGAGAGGGATCCCTCCTTTTGTCACTTCACGCTTTAAAGAAAATTTGCCTGTGCCAATAAGCAAGTAGGCAGTGAACTAAATTAATTTTTTGTTGTTGATATTTTTGCTATTTCAATTCAAACTCCAAACTTGTTACGAACTTGCACTAGATCAATAATAAATACGTTTATGCTTTTTTTTTCGTCTCAAATGCAGTCAGCGCAGACCGGAAGACGGAAAAAATAGAAAGTTGTTAGGAAAGAATTTCATACTCGTTCAAGACAAATGGACGATTGTCAACAAAATGGAGATGCAGAATTCAGTGGTCATCCATCAAAGCTCAAAACATAACGTATGAATCCCCAACAGCTTTTAAAACATGTCATTAATAGTCAAAAACATGTTTGTAGGAGGAAGGGAAATAAATAGGTGACTTATGAGAAAAAATAGAACTTCCTCCTCCTTCTCATCATCATCCCTGCTTGGCAGTAAAAACAATTTATTAAAAACACTTTTCCATGAATAAAGTACAGGACCAAGTCATGAGCATTTGGTTGATTTAGCAAACGACGGCGCAAGAAATATGCATTTATTCTGAATAGGAGTACACAAGTTAATTTTAATTATAGTCTTTGCGTGCTCACATAAAAATCAGATTCATGTCAATTTATGAAAACATAAGTTATGCAGAACATATATTCTTGGCTTAGCTTTTCGTAACTAATTTCATAATTTCTATTCGCAAATTAAGAATTAGAATTAATTATGCAATCCATCCATCCATCAAACTCATTTTTTTTGTTTGGAGAGGATACTCTTTGGACTCGAGATATTTCGCAACATGAATATTATCCAATGCATGGTTTATATCCAATGTCTGATTCTCCGTGATCACGAAAAATTCAAGTTCAAGTTTTTTGATGTCTTAAGCTGATATATGACCCGGCATATTTCATCACTGCTTTTACTTCCTTGTCAATCAAAAATTAGACATTTTAGTGTTGGTATTTAATACAGATACCTATATGAATGGAGCTATCCCAAAATATGATGACACACGTGCCTCTGCATCAAAATGCGAATATAAATTTGTTTTCGATAAAATCCACTTACGTATATACAACACGTCGTCTCATGTCATGTGTCATTGGTTTGATGGATATATTTGCAAAAGATTAAGATCATCCATCTCAGGCTCTCGCCTCTTTAACGATCAGTCCAAACAACTTTCATCCAATAAGATACGATCTGTTTACTTCAAAGGCTACATGTCCTGTCCACTTTTATACTTAGCTTGTGCTTGTCCTGCTGTCGTCACTGATGAAGGCGATTAAATAAAAAATAAAAATCCAAGCCATGTGAAAATGCGCTGTTTTGAGGGTCATTCATTTTCTGTCGCATATGCAAATACAAAACGATAATAATAAGATGATAAGCTTAATATGATCGGCCTTTTCTCATAGTTTGAGTGAGAGAACTTACGTAATTGTCACTGTCCATCCAACAACTAACTTGTTCTTGTCCATACATTTTCAAAACTAATTAGGCACTGGTATTGTTTTTTTTACATTTTTATTGAACGAGGATAGGAGGGATAATTCTTGGCAAGCTTGCGAATAACTAAAAGTATGATTATTTAATAGCCTTGGAGGGATCATTCATCGTTCATTTTGCATCTGAATCTGATGTCAATGCAAGTGGACAAAGGACAAACGCATACATTGTATTGTAGTAATTCCTCCTCTCAAGTTCTAAATATTTACATTCAACATTACCCATGCTATATGTTATGTAATTACATGAAATTCTACTCCACAAATTCAATAGTAAGGTAAGTACTTGTCTTCCACTAAACAAACCTGCGAATCTGCTGAAAGAAATTGGATGCAGGAGTGAAGATGTAATTTTATTTTTCTTATCTTATCTACAAAGCAATAACAAACTTTTTACCTTATTTATCAGATAACATGAATTGCTCAAATTTAAAAGGTAAGATTTTTGCAGACTCTGCCGAGCAAACAGGCGAAACCAAAGCACAAGCATACCTTCAGGCCCGTCTATGTCTATATGGCTGAAAGCTGAATGGAGTTAAAAATGATGCGACACCCTAATGATGAGTTCAACTATATCCATTATTGTTCTGTCTTCGTTAGATTTTTTTTCATGTGTCATGTAGGGACGCACGGCATAAGTATGATATTGCATGAGAGATGACTTGTTTCGCAACTTATTTTTCGCTCGTAGTATTCGAACAAACGAATGCGAAACAGGAGCTATTTTTCCTTATGCAAAAAGTTTTCAGCGTAATATAATAATAGTTAATTTTGATGGTGTGATGATGATGATGATGATGAGGAATGAGAAGAGTAGTACTCCGTACTCCCTCCCCACCTTAGCCAATGTTTTGGTACCTCATCTCATCTCTCCCAAAACCATAATCGAATTATCCTTCCCTACCCTTCTCATGAAATAAAAGTATCCTTTTTTTAAATTAAAAAATCATTTTTATTACTTTATCCATCCATGTTCATGTATGATCGGAGAGAAGGAACGAAAGTTGTATTTTTCCTGACGTGAACTGACAATATGGATTGAATATGAATGGCTTTTGGCTGTGATTATGATTACCGAATATCTATAGCTATGGGCCATTGTGTGGAGGGCATATTATTTTTTTTTAAATTTTTTTTTAGAAAAAATTACATATTCATAAAAGCCCAGCTAATGAGTCTTCTTTAGTATGGATATGGAGTGAGAACAGCGAGAGCAGCAGTATAGGATTGAGTATTTTGGTTTTGGATCTGATTGAGATTGGGATGAAGTAAAATATCTTATCAAACTCATCATCATCTCATCATCATCATCCAAAAAAGAAGATATTTCAGTCAGTCTACCTGAGTTTACGGACGATTGAAGACGGCAGTTCAGAAGGAACTTCATCGCTGCTGCTGCTGAATTGGTAAGTTCAAAATTTTGTTGTTGATTTTAGAGCTAAATTTTTAACCAAAAAAAATCTGCTCAGGTACAATTATATCCCATCGATATTCAAATCATATTCCATTCCAAGTAGGACCTAAACAAGAGCAATTCAAGTCATTTCATAAGCGTAATGCGCAGATGCATGTACAAAAATAAAATTCCACGTAAAGCCCATCTTTCGTGATTTCATAATTGAGAAGATGATTAGGCAGGATATGATATGATATATGATATGGTTTCTTTTGTAATGTGATTTCCGTAAAGTTGACTGTGAAAATGTATTTTTAACACGAACTTTTTTTCTTCTCATTTTGCGTCATCCTCTGAAACATCAAATCAAACGCTGCGCTGGGAGGTTCGTTCCATGTCAGTGAATAATTTTAATGATTTTTCGAGGAAAACAATTTATTGGAAATGTATAGGTTTATGTATATAATTTCCATATGAAAGACATAAAAAGAAACGAATAAGTATAGATAGGACAAGATTCCCTCATTACGAAATAGGTGAATTTTTATTGCAATTATTTTGTCGTAAACTTTACCTCGATTTGTGCAAAAAGCCACATGCGAAACATTTGCTGAATTTTCATTTCAACCTTATATGTATAGCGGTATAAGTAGTGGCCTGCTGCCTACTGTCACCGTTATAAGCCTATTGAAACCTTCTGAATGAGAAACATTTTCTGATCTGAAGGTATAGCTGACATATTATGTTTAGTTACAATAATACAAACTTGGGTTCAATTATTACCAATTACAAGAGTTCTTTTTTTTAACAAGGTAAGCAAGACAGAAAAAAGGTATATAATTTAATTTGTAAAGTGAGGTTAGGAACTGTGATTGTGAGACTTTTAGTTTCTTTTCAAATGCGTACATAGTTACTTGACTTTACATTAAAATCAACCCAACCCAGTCCTATTACTTATCATATCATCATTGTCAGCAGCATTTTATTCTTTTCTTCCCAACTTCCCAAGCCATGATGATATTAGCAATAGCAGCAAAAGTTTATTCACTTTTATTTGTTCTTGAATCAAAGTCTCATACATAGCCCATATTACTTCTGCGATAGTCATATAACAAGTGTCAAACAAAATGCGAGTTAAAGTCAGGCTTATAGATATATGTCTCCTTGTTTTGCTCGTTTTTTAGCTGAGCGTGTGATCAGTGATCATACAACATTATATTTGACATGTAGTAACACGAGAGGAGAGTGACGGCGATTGTGACAAGCTCTCTGGTTCAATCCACTTTGTTCTTTTTTCTTGGTATCCCCTCCTCCCCAAATACTAATTTATATGAATATAAGGAAGGAGAAAACCCACCTCAATTCTTTTATTGATTTCTCCGTATTTGAGGCTAATTCATTTTCAATATCATTTTCTTTCTTCTCCGTCCTCGGTAGACAGAAAAAACAGGATTTTTGTCCATTTCTTCCAAGTTAGTTCTGAGGGAAGGAAGGAAGGCAAGTCCCAAATTCGACATTTAGTTGCACCGGCAAAGGATTCAAAATAATTCGATAACAAAAATAATTATAATGAAGTGGTCAATTCCTCCGATCGTTTTTGCCGGTGTGTTGGTGCTGGCCTGCGTCCTGTGCCTGTCCTCCGTGGAAGGAAACAAGGTAAAAAAAAGTTATCATTATTTTCAAAGAACAAACAGTTTATTTGTGTAAATTATACAAACGGTATAGTTTGTGCAGTGTAGCATTAGCTTTCCCAAATCCCAAATCTGATACAAAATTGCCAGAGAAAGCAGATGCGACTTTTCCCATGAAATATGGGAAGAAAAAGAGGGGGAAAGCGACACGCTCACAAAATGGGATAGAGTTAAACCATTGCCCATTACCGTTTACATTTTAATGGGTGATGGGGCAGTAATAATGGTCTCGTCTCGTGATAATCTCCTCCTCTGCTGCTAGACTGAACTGTTGTCTATCTGTTTGCATTTTGCATATGAAAACTGTGAATATATTTTTTTAACATTTTTTTATCTTCCTTTTTCATTCCAGAGAGTAGCCAAGCCCATAGTCCAAGTCTACTATGAGTCATTATGTGGAGACAGCCGTCGCTTCATCCAAAGACAGTTGTACCCTGCCAAGACATCCCCTCTCGGAGAACACTTCTATGTCCAGCTCATTCCTTACGGGAAGGCTACGGTAAGAAACCTGGAAGAAGAAAAACAGTTTGAGACTTTTTTTATGCATTGTACAGATATCTTGATGTGCTCCTGCCCGATTTAGATGAACGGATAAACAGTACTTATCTTACTTCTCCGACTTTCTTACTTTCCCCAGATTTCTCTTACACTATAATTTAAACATAGTTAGTTTCTTTTTTAATAGTCATGATTATTGTCACGAAAATGGCTACGAGAAGAATGTCCCATGATAAAAAGAGATAGGACGAGGAAGAACCAAAAAACCATCACTTTCGTCATCATGATGACTTCCGGCTTTTTCTATCCATAATAATTTGTTTTTGCTTTCTTTTCCCCGTACCGGTGTCCATTCATTGATTTTCTTATTTTTTTTTCTTTTTCTTTTCCCCAGACCAAGAAGAGTGGAGACACCTACACCTTCACGTGCCAACACGGGCCGGATGAATGCCGTGGCAATAAGCTCCAAGCCTGTGCCATCCGCCATCTAACCGAAGAGCAGAGCTTTGAATTCGTCCACTGCGCCATGTCCGCCAAATACCCTCCAGACTCCCTGGACGAGTGCACCCAAAAGCTGGGCGTCCCCAAGGACTCCATCGAGTCCTGCATGAACTCCAGCGAAGGGGATGAGCTCCTCGCTGCCAACGGGAATAGAACCCACTCCCTCAACCCAAAGCTGTACTTCGTCCCTTGGATAACCTTCAGCGGGATCTTCAACGAGGAGAAGTTCCAAAAGGCCCAGTCCGACCTCAAATCCGTCATCTGCAAGGAGCTCTCCGAGGATGGATCCACTCCGGAAGCCTGTATGTATGAGAGTGGGGGAGAGAGAAAAGTTCGAAGGCAACCATACTATCCTTACTGGTAGAAAGTAGAATTTAGTAATTAGATTAGAATTTAGTTAGTTTAGCATGAGTAATTAGCTTTCAAAGCTTAATAATTGTTACGTATTAAATTAGTATGAAAGTAAAATAGCTCAATTCGATTAACTTAATACTCATCTTTTTTTTGTATTTGTGTGCCATGCTTTGCCATGCATGTTAATTATAGTTAATATTTAATTAGTTAGATGCATGTGCTATATGATTGTACTTTTTTTTACAAATTTTTGTTATGCTTGTTTTTTTTTAAATTTTGTATGTCAAGTTCAAATTTATTTTTTCTTTCCGTAATTTATCATGCCATCATCGTTGTTATGTATAGGTAAAGGAATAGATTTGTCATTCGAATACGGTGCAAAGGCCAAGCAGATGAATGGGAGCGGATCGTCATCATCAACCTGGCTCCAAAACTCCGGTAAAAGTATTCTCCAACTTATTGCAACATTTAGCTTCCTCCTTGTCTCAGTATTTTAGGAAAGAAAACAAGCGGTTCGTCAACGAGAAATGGGATTTTGAGGATTAAATGAAGATGAAACCCTACGCACGAGAGTTTTAATTAACATGTTCATAATAATTTATAAATGTTCATGATAAGTATATGCTACATATCAAATAACAATTATAATTATATCCACCGGTGTTTCTTTGTTTCGGACGGAGTGAGATTATTTTTTTGTGATATGAAAAATTTTCGAAGGGAAATAAAAGTTGCTACTAAATGTTCTTCTGTTACGTTAAAAAATTAGTCAGTTTGTTTTTTGCTGATCATTTTCAGATTTATTTTGTGGCAACTTGGAATTTTATTCATATTTTAAATGGAGCTATCAAAAGTTTCGAGTTGGTGCATGCAAATACAATTGCGAAATGGTTTGGACAGTTTTTTTTAGTAAAAGTTAATTTTACAATTCTAGAAATACGTCATTCGTAATAGTAATTGTTATAATTATCTATTGTGGTATAATTCCTAATTATTAGCCGGTCATTATCACATTATTACGCATTATTGCTATGTTTTATTTTTTGGTGTCCATTTCTTTTGAGAGAGCTGAAATAATCAAAAAGGGACTATTCAAACCGGAGGAGCCTCGAAATGGTCTGAAGGACAAATCATAGTATTCTTTACATGTTTTTTAACAATATAAAAATGGACATGAAATAATAAATATTATTGTAAGTGTGTAGGTAAGTAAGTAAATATCCAGATCCATAAACTAAACTCCATTTGGACTACACAAGAAATACTTTGGAATGGAATGTTTATTGCTTTTGCATTGTTCTGGGTCCAATTTGATAAAATGGCTTTGGAATTTCCGCTATTCTTCGTATAGAACTGTCCTTCCATGTTCTTCCATCATGGAAGAACGAATAAAGCAAGTTACTGCATTCCCATATTCCTAGCGAAGAAAAACAACAACAGAAAATAAATTACTAAATTATATGGCTATTATTGATTATCGATTTTTAATGAAGTTATTGATCAAAATGTAATAATCTAATTTAAAATTGTAAACTGTTAGTTTACCTTCGGATACCTCCGAAAATGCATGACATGTTCTGACCCATGAAATCTAAGTTTCTCCACTCGATTCCCACGTGCTTCGACAATGGAGGCGAAGCGCTCCACCTTATCTAATGGAATGAGTTCATCCCCGTCCGAGTACAGGAAGAGGAAGTTGTGATTTTTTATTTTCGCAATTCGGCCCATCCAATTTGTCAGCGGGGCCACTTCCTTCTCGTAGGAGTCGGTTAGGGAGTCCAGACTGTCCCCGTGAATGCAGAAGTTGAATGCGGTTCGGACGTGGTACCAGAAAATCTGGCAGATTAACGCAAATATTACAAGTCCGGCTGCGACGTATCTGAACCTGAAATAAATAAGCCATTAAATAAATTCATTGATCAACAATTGACTTTTTAATCAGACTAAATCTTTGACGATGATGATAACGATGACTCACAGTTTTAAATTGGAAAATATGTTGAGCATAGCCTGATACGAAGTCCATAAGCGACGGGGACTCGGCGCGGAGTCAAAAATGGTGCCCTTGATATCCAACTGGATGGGATTCCTCGGTCTGGCCAACTCCTTGAGCATGTACGAATAAGTGAAGGAGCCTCCGTTGGAAAAGACATGGAAGAAGACTGGATGGGAGTTGAGCTGGAGATCAGTTATGAATTTTAGAATTTTGTGAGCTAGCTCTGGCAGCTTTCGAGTTTCCACGAAGTGATAACGTAGTGGGGTGATGTAGCTCAGGACAATGCACCTGCAAAAAAAAAACAATTTAAAAAATTAGAATTTTTATCAGTGATTTTGCATATTGGGTTTTTGCTCATGAGTAATTTGCATTGTTTTTTACTTACCCACGTTTTACATAAAAATCGCAGTATTTTGAAAGGTACTTGTGTTCCGCCCCAGCCCATCCTAGAAGGACGACCAGAAGGTCCTTTTCCTTCTCCGGTGACTTTTTGGCATCCCCAAGTCCAAGTGGCCACAGTTTCTCGACTTGTTGAGCTTTGTAGTTTTGTGGAAACTGGATGTGTATATCCGGTTCCATGCTGTCGGACTGGGAGCCTTCCGAACTTTGGTCAGCCATTTTGAGCAGGTTCCACCAGACCCGTTTGAATGAAGTAAGAATACAATCAAATAAGAAGTTTTATTAGCCTTTAAAATTAAAGTTCACTGAAAAAATTAAACAGCTTGTTTATGCCTTCTTGGAATAATTGCAATAATATGCTGATGCATGTCTATCAAAATGAACTTCTGCCTACGGATGGATTTCCCAAAGCAATTTCCCTGTTCATTCATTCGTTTATCTTACAAGTTCAGGTCTTGAGCCTCTCATTTGATTGTTTTGCTTTATGCACATGAAGGCAAAAAAAATAATTCATATAATATTACATAATATTAACTACATACTACTACATACAGATATTGGTGGCGAAATCTCTTTGGCGGAATAATAAATAACTTCACAGCCTTGCCGTGTTGGCTGGCATGCTTTGTTTTTCTCGTTAAATTTTGCCTTCAAAACAAAATGGAAATGAGAAATAATTATCATTATCACATTGTAAAGGTGATGCTCATTGTTAAGTCAGATTTAAAAAAATATGTTTTCCTTATCATCGGCAAAGAATTAGAAAAGAATCACGTCAGGTCAGAAGTCAACGAATGAATTAAACTTTCAAAATATCTCAGAATGCCCCATGTAAATATTTTATAGCTACTACAATATTACCTAGACCCCATTTGTGTAGTTCCGACATCCGAAGGCCAATCTGCTGAAAGCTCAT
>JAQGAI010001092.1:0-16029 GCA_034696905.1 Lepidocyrtus violaceus | reverse complement strand
GTTCACTTTCAAAACTAACCTACCTACCTACCTTTAACTATTCGGATTGCATATTTGCATAAATTATCCCCGGGGTTGTTCAAGCCTTCCTAAAAACCTGCCATTAGTATTCATGGTGGCATCCCAATCCAACAATGCACATTGCTCAGTAAGCTTACGTGTGATATGAATCGAGCTTCAGGCGGAAAAGGAGTAGAAAAAAATGTGCATGCTTCTTAGCCCCACCAGCTAAACTATCAAGTTTGTTCCTGTATAAAAGTTATACTTATTGCAATAAAAATATTTGCCTAGCGTGATTGCTACTTTAAAAAATGCATCTGGAATACAATTTGCATAGTGTGCAAAATATTAAAAAATGGCATGCAGCAGCACTTTTTTTTCATTTAGATTTGACTCACTCACATCGCTTGGGTTTCTTCTTTCAAAATCAAAATCAAAAAACCTTTTCAATTTATCCTTGGCTTGTCGAAGAAGCTGACAAGGCTCCCATATCAATATCATGCCATTTTGCAACATGCCCATTTTAAAGCTACCTTTAGAAAAATGTTGCAGTCGAGTCAAAGTCAAACCAAAAAAAAGGTTCACCACCGCCACCACCCCAACCCTAACCCAAGCTTAAACCCTTGTCACTTTCCATACAACAGTGCCAATCAATATGTGCGGTTAATATGAGAAAGCTGAAAGTCAACAACGGCTTAGGTATATTCACTTCAAGGGGAATCATAATATTGTTGTCAATTCAAAAATTCAACTTGATAGTTTCAATAATAAAAAGGTAGACTTAAAATTCTTCCATTCATCCCGCTTGATTTGGCCACTGCAACTCGCAAAAAAAATTATTACTTACGAGGTTGATGATGCAATATGCAAACCTAAAAATCCCATTCATTCATCACTGATCCTAATCCTCTCCCTCGTCATAAAATAGGATAGGATGCGGCCATTCCCATTAAACAATACATAAAATTAACGGGAGCCATAACTGCTGTGCTCACAGATGAATGGATCATTGATTCATCGATGGGATGACAAAACCTAATTATCTTAAATGACACGGAACAAAATGGACATTCCATATTTTGACTGGCGCAATTCTCCTCCCTCATGTGTTCTATGCTAATGAGCAGCAGCAGGGCGAACAAAAGAACAAAAAGTAAATAAACTTAAAAAAAAATTCCATCAAGAGATTGTCATCACCACCGCCATCAAACTGTAGTTGAGACGAAGAAGATTGCATAACATTCATGGAGGAACAAATTCTCTTCGGGGAATTTAATGACTGTGGCAGTTTGATTGTCCATCGTGTCGCCATCATCATTATTACCGGCCATTCAGTCAGTCATGATAACAAAACTTTTAGCAGTCCACCAATCATCTTTTTTGATTGAGCTCATTCACATCACGTGATTGATATACCCTTTTTATTTGTTTGAGTAAAATCAGCCATTTATTCAAATTTTCGAAGAAAAAGAAGAAAAATCAACAAATCCTCTTTAATTTCCTGTCCTCGCCAGTCTCCCAAATAACCTCGTCGTTTGTTCAGCATGACTTGAGTTGGGCATTATCCATTTTTTTTAAGTATTTCCTAATCTGGGCCCAACAAAAGGGCCCAGCACCTGGTCAAGAAGTATTAATAAAAAATCAAGCCATACATAACCTAGCTTTAATTTAGCTTAACTATCTTTTGACTTTTACTGTCCTTCATTAGTACTTTAAAGTGAGTTTTCGTGAAAGATGACTTATTATATATTATGAAGGGAGGAAAATGAGTTTATCGAGGTTGAGTGGATAATAATGAGGAGGATGTGCGTGTGCTGTTGCCTAATAATGCCAAACCAAAATTTTATTTTGCCAATTCCTTGCCAATCAAGATTGAAGATGGCTTCAAACATATTCCTCTCCCAAATGGGACATGTGTAATAATGTCGCACGCGCTTGTTTTATATAACCAACCATACAATAATTTTTTTCTCTAGTTAAACTTTAATGCATGTTCTAAATCATAAACATAGTTACTCCAAGGCACACTCCATTTGTCAAAAAGTCCTAATTAGAGGGAAGCTAAACAAACAAACAAAATAGCTCAATCCAATCCAATCCTGACACATATTTTTTTATTTGGAGCCGTTAAAGTCCCACAAAAATGAAATGAAAACAAATAAGGACGACAAACAATGCATGTGCCCACCAACACGTGAGTCCTATCCAATTCTTCAGTTTACTAACTATTTTTTTTTAAACTAAAACAAACAATGTAAAAAAACACAACATTGTTACAGAAAAACCACGACCACCGCTTCAACAGAGAAACCTTAAAATGAGCTGTTGTCTTGTGGGCCACATTTCCATATCCTTTCATTCGAGGTTTTCTTTCAGAGAGAAAGGGAATAGTTAACTCTCTTTTTACGCAGGTTTAGAATTGGCCGATGATGATGATGATATCATATCGCCTCCTGCTATGTATATGATATACGCTTATCTATTTATTTTTTCGAAGCGTGTAGGACCGATGTTTTTTAAAATAAAAAGTCTACAGGTTTTTGATTTACTTTTTTTTTTAGGAAACTCATCATTTTCATCATCGACTAACAAAAAACAACATCGATTGCGGTTGTGCAACACCGTCCCCATTGCCAACATGGCTTCTTATTTGCAGTTTTAGTAAAACAACAGAAAAGAATCAGTTCTCTCTTTTGATAAAAGTTTATACTAAATATAGCTTCACTGTTAATTTACTACAGTTTTTACCCAACTCATCTGAACTCCCCAAAATTAAAATTTGTTGAATTGAATTGGCTAAGGTCAGTAATCTAAATCTTGAAGATTTGTTGGAGCGGAAGGGGAAAAAGTGCAAAAAAATGAACTGCATTCCTTTTCCTTCAGCACAAATTACAAATCAAGGAATGTAACAAATCATTACACACTGCAACGCATGAAATATGGGATGGGATGGAGGCATGGCATAGGCATGTTTAGGTAAATGAAAATAAAACAGTCAATTAAACTTTTTTTTTTAAATTGAGCTAAATCCTTCCGTTCATAATACCATATAATGCATGCCTGAACACATGGTATGATTTTTTTTCCTTCTTTTCCATTTCATATCCATATATCACCCACCCAGATCAGCAAAATAGGTAGAGTCATAAATCCTCGATGAACTTGCTGAGCTGATGAGCCTCTCTCCAATGCAAACAACATGATTTTCATTCTGCATTCATTTTGCAATATATATAAAAAAGAAAGTTTTTGTTCGAAGCAGAAAACTGATCCACAATTAAGCTTTAAAAAAATGTACGTCCATCCATCATATCATATCACAAGCCAAACAACAGTCCCCACCTCATTATAACTATTTACAATATGCCATACGAGTTATTCAACAATATCTACAATTTTTTTTCTATAGATATTCTGTTTCGAGGATGATAATTAATCAGCTGAGCCAAAACAAAACAGAAAAAATATAGCGTGATAATCGTATGAAAAAAAAAGAAAGAAAAAGCTGTCTGTGGTTGCAAGAGGAGAATGATCGCTAAACGTCAACAATGATCATGATCAACATAATGAAAAAACCAAGTCTGGTCTCTCTCGTTTCATTGTTGAGGTTGAAGTGTGCTTCTCAATGCAAAAGCGGGATGATATTATGCATGGACATATTTTCTTTTTTTAGAAATAGCTTACGAATTACTTAATCCGTGTTTAAAAGTACTAAATTGCCACCTAATTTGAATATCACTATTTGGTTATCAAATATTTTACTAATTAAACCATTTTTCAATTTAAAAAAAAATGATGGTTTACAATTTTTTTTTTGAAAATTTTTCCCTTACCAAAACTTTCATTTTTATCGACGGAGGATGAGCTCTACTTTTGTCTTGTTTGCTCTCAAATTACATTTATATTTTTTTTCATCGTTGCCACGTCGAACGTTATTTTCTTTCCTCGATTTTAAATGACACTCGTGCCGACGTCGTTGTCAGTCCTCCAATTTCTCTCTAGCTATTTATGATTTGGTGTAAACATAAAAAACATATTTATTTCCTCAATTTTATTTTCATTCAGCCCGGTCTAGTCTGTATTGACTTGAAACTGGGTTGATGAGCTTATCATGCCGGTGCAATATAACACCCCCAAAAAAGGAGAGGATAAGGAGCATTACATATTAACTATCAAACTATCTATTTTCTATTTCGAAGAATGAAAGCAGCCTAAGAAAAATTTAGATGAATCGAGCAGAAAAATAATATTGACATTAAAAAAATATGGATTAATGAAATGAAATATGAAATGTGACACGAGCTATTAAGACCAGACGGTAATATCTAGGTAATAATAATAATAATAATGGCTCAAATATAAAACTGACACGATATTTAAAAAAAAATCACTATCACAATTTGCGACATCGACATCATCATTACTTTTAAATTCATGACCCAGCATAGTTGTAGGTATGTAATTGGATTTGACACGGGAAGTGTTTCCCAAGTCATGAGATCGAATTTATTGGGACTCACGCTCCACAGCTTTAAGAGCTATTAAGCTGGGGATGAAATTGGATTGCTAATGTTTTGGGGTGCGAAGGTGGTGGTGGTCGTATTGTTACGCAATAGAACGACGTATTTTTCCAAATTGAAAAAATAACTTTAACTTTTACTCTTTGAACAAATTTCAAAATGGAGCGAATTTCTTTTAAATAAACAATTAAGCATAGTTAGTGTGAGTGTGTGTGTGGGGCCTCAAGGATTCGCACAGCAGTGGAGTAAGTAGCAAAACATTTTATAGAAAAAAAAGGAAACGAAATGGAGTGTAAAACGGATGCCTTTTTTGATTAATAGTAACAACCAAGCCATTTACTGACTGAAACATTTCAACAAATTCAATATGACTTTTTATTACACAAAGAGAAAAAGGGAATAAAAGCGTTTTAAAAAGCGCATCACCCGTTCAAATAATTGTTTGATGAGGGGGGCGGAGGAGGGTGATGGGTTTGGGGGGGAATATTTCTCTTAAGGGAACAAAACACGTAAACAATTTGTAATGGCTGGTTTGACGGGAAAACTGTTTTGCTGGGGAAGCAACATTTCTGTTGATTTCCTTCATTGTTGACTAAAATAAAAGTCTATGAAAGAAAATGAGATTGCTCGGAGGGATTGTGGAGTGAGTGTCACACAATCTGATGGATTTCCACTAACCAACCAACCATTTTACTTGACTAATTACACCATTTAATCCAATGCATAGCTTTTAGATCCTTTCCATTAAACTGCAGAGGAGACTGAAATGAAAATGAGAAATTGCGTGAAAAAAAGCAAAACTTTTTCTTTTACTATGGCTAATTCGACATTTTGAAATATGGGATGAAAAAAAAGAAAGACAAAAACCTCACGTTTTTATGTTATGTCACATAAATATGTATAAAAATTGTATGTCACAGTGGTAGTAGCCCAGCCACAACGGCAACGTCAAACTCTTGTCATATGTCATATGACATGACGAAAGACAGAGAGAAAAAAAATCATGCTTTGACTATCTCTCATTCCGTTTAAGACACAATTTTATTTCCAAAAAAAACCTAAAGGATAATTTATGTTATGAGGTGTTTCTTCAGCTTTAAATGACAGAGACAACCCAGCCACGAGGCTGAGGCTGCATTGCACGTTTCGGATAATGAGGATTAATAATGACAAATTAGAACAGTGGCAGGAAAGGAACTACGCTAAAATATTCACGTTTTTTATCGCATTCATTACAAGAATATCGTTGGATTATGGTAGTTTTTTTAGATAGTTTTCTCTGCGGCTAGAATCATGTCGTTAATGATGATCATGATGATGATGATAGGAACGTTTTTTATTTCTAAACTTAAGTAATCCTTAATCATGATGATAATGACAGGGATGTGCTTGAGCTTTAAAAATGCTTAGCTTCCAATTAGGTTGGTTTCGCTTAGCTAAAAAAGCATCCAATGATTTTCCTTCACACTTTCTTCATGAATTGTGCATGGCTTGAAGTATAACTTGGATTATGATATAATAATGCAAGAGGGTCAATCCTCCTGGTCAATAATCATAAAAAAAATAAAGTAAACCAGTTCGGCTCAAGACAATTAATCGGTGTGGAGCAGGAGCAGTATTAGTATTGCAAATTTTTAATGCAAATACAATCCCTCCTCCCTCCCACCACCGCACCGGTTCTTCACATGGTGAGCAGCCCCTGCATGCCTGACTGATTGATTGATGTGGATATCATGATTCCTGATGATGATGATGATGACCATTATTGACTGCCACCACCACACCTTGAATCCATAACAACAACATAATTTGTAAGTCCCAATAAAAAAAAATTATCCCAAGCTGTGCCCCAGCTACTTAACTGTTGCATTGCATTCCACTGGGGGTGGCGATTGTCTTTAGAATTGGGAAATATCAATTAGACTCCCATGCTCGCTCACTCCAAGAATTACTATGAGCAGTTTAACATTTACATCATGAGCTACCGCCATTATTTGACAAATGGTTGGAGGGTCTTGCCACCATCCATCCACCACGTCCATTCATTCATTCATTCATTCCCCTACTGAAATCCCAATATATTTACATAATTGCAAGGAAAGGAAGGTCCCTTAAAATCAACGGACTGAGAGACAACATTTTCATCATTTGCTACTACTTTGCTCGTTGTTTGCCTTGATTTTTTATTATCGAAGTCCATATTATATTATCATTGTTGGAGCAACTGGTTATTTTGGAGGTGGCGGTTAGGGACTGCGAATCGCTAGTGACATGGCTGGTGTTGTTTTGCAAGCCCTTATTCGCCGATGACGACACTTTATATAGGGATGATTGGAGGGATGATGATGATGACGCAATGGAATACGGTAGCCCACAGCTTGATATTTTTCTTTATGCTGCTGATGATGTTATGACTGACTGGCTTCATTCATTTCATTTTATTACTTAGGATTGTTACATATTATCATTGTTACGGGGATTGGGGATGGTGATCATATCAACTCATAAGAATGATAATTGGCCTCCTAATATGGCACTGTTTATTTTAGTGGCCTTTCCCCCCTTTTCGGGCATGCATTCCAAAATCCGCAGGTTATGGAAGTCACTAAATATAGCAAACATAGCAACATTATTGATCTATGTATGATTATGACTCAATGACCACTGACCATTGTGTTGCATGCTTAATTAGTCAATTTGAAATCAGGTAATGCTCACGCACTCCCAAATTATTGTGGTCAGCTTGGCGAAGAAAAAAAAATTGATTATTTAGATTGAATCGAATCAGCTCATTTCATTTCAGATTGAAATCATTTTAGAGTCCAATGAAACAGGTCATTGCATAATGTTCCCTTAACAAAGGATACACATTCGATTTTCAGAAAAATTATGAGAAAAAAAATGATATTTTGAGAAAAATAAGTTAGCAAAATATTTCATGCTGTAAGTTAAAAGATCACCCAGTCCAATTACGTGTAAAATTAGGGAAGTAATCATCTTAAACAGCCCCAACTTGAGAGATTTGGGATCACATTAAAAAGTTGCCGTTGACGAACATCCCATTAAAGATTACCACCTCAATACAAGCGGTGATCATCGTCCACCTAGCCGTTTGATTTTTCAGTTCATTTTTTGACTATTTTTTATGACATAAAAAAACCTTTTGCGTTTTGACGTTAGCATAACAGCGTAAAGTAAGAAGCAGTGCAGCGTGAAGTAAGTATAACACATCCCATCAATTGTTTTTTTTTCTTTTCTTTCGTAAACTGAGCAGGCAGGATTTTATATTTTACAACGCTTATCGCTTTCTCAATTGTTTTTATAGTTGACGTTTCATTTCACAACAACAAACCCAAAAGTAATCCGTCTCCATCATTTTATGCTTGGTTGTCAAGCACGGTCCGTTTGATTTACCTATAAAAAAAGTCTTTCAGGCTACCACCCACCCAAATCATGTTACAAAAAAATAACACAGACTTTAAAGCTTTGAAGTAAACCTTCTAGATTCATACTTTGCAAGGATGGATGGATATATTTTTCTTCAGTTAATTTTTTCAACGAAAAAGCCTTCTCGGAAAACGCCGTTAACAAACCATAATGTTTTTAATTTAATGTTCAAAAATTATTACAAAAAAAAACGAGAGATTAAAAGTGGATGAGAACTGTGGCCATTTATTTTTATTGCCGGCAATTTTACAGCGGCAGAAAATCAGAAAGAAACATTTTGAATTAAGGTAGTTCAACAGGCGTCACCACCACCCAGCAGCCATGCAGAAGTTTTATAATTGGGATATTATTTAGTCTAGAGGTCCTCCAAAAGGGATTATCGTTAATCCGATAATAATGTTTAATTCTTTTTATTAACTTATCCAGCAAAACGATGTGATCTGGGGATGGAGCATCTTCTCACGAAACGAAGCAGTGCGGAAAAAATACCATTTAGAATAAAATAAAATGTGCAAAATTGAAATTAATTCACGAGGAAACAACATTATCACGTCACTAAACCTTAATGACTGTCGTCCGCAAAATTCAAAAGTTAAATTAAGTAGTTCCTCCTTAAACAAGTCATTCTATTTTTTTACTTAAGTTGTTAACTGACTGTGAGCAGTAATTAAATTTTGTTATTTTAGAATAGGCACATGGGCTTAAGCACAGACAGATCTCGAGTTGAGATCTCTCCCAAAACAAGTCCTTCCTTCCGTCTTTCTTTCTTAGCTTGCGGTTTTCATTTGTTTTATGAATGAGGTGGGTAAATGGAGCAGAAAAATATGACATAGATTTTTTAAAAAATTAAAAAAATAGTTTTGATGTGATGTTCGAGTCCGACAAAAAATGGATCAGCTCACACTCACGTGTAGTATTACAAGAGACATGACATGACACAATGGAATATGCTGGTTTAGTTTTAAACCCCTTATCATCATATTAGATATAGTCCTCCATCATCATCATCATCATCGTCGTCTCATTGTTGACTTGACGACGACGATGATGATGAATGATAAGCGTCGTGAAGACTAAGACGGAAAAGACAAAACAGAAACAGCGTTAGTTTAGTCTTAAAAGTATAAGACTTCATTCATAATTCATTGTTACGTTTTTTTGTACAAAATATGATGATGATCATGAATGAACCATGTTAATTGAGATAATCAACAATGCATTTTTCATCAGAAAAATAAACTTCCTGCCTGCCTACTCCGTTTCACAGTCGGCTCGGCAGCCCCTAAAATTTATAACATTTTTTAAGGCAGCAAAACAAAAAAAGTTTAACACTTGAGGCTTTTATATTTTTTTTAAGAAAAAAAATAAACACGTGAAAAATTATGAATGGAATAATATGTGAACCATATTTTTTTGTCATGTGTACAATCCCAATCCAATCTCAATCTCAAATGCACATGTTTTTTATTTTTCATCCTTGGACGACGTGTTTTTCGACGATCTGTGAGTTTTCTTACATGTTTTTTTTTGTCTCATTGTCAGTAGAATCTAGTGAGTGGGACAGTTTTACGGAATAAAAAAAGCAGATGTAGTCCCAACTCCGACTTCTGCAAACTCCCTCCCATTACAAAGGAGCAATAATTTTAATGTTTTTTTTTTATTAATTTGCTTGCATTGTTTATTGAGTTAAGCGTTCATTCATTTTGCGAAAAAGTGGAGGTGGGAAATTGGAATCGACACTGTCGCTGGCTACGTTAAAGTACGTTATAAAACCAATGCACTTGGCTTGAACAATTACGATTTGTATTTAGGTTAGCAGCATTTACGACTAGCATGCGTGCATTGACTCTTTCGCGTCGTTTTTATTATTATTAATCCCTCACGGCGCTTGCTAATCCAAATTAATGGCTACAAATAAAAAAAGGCTAATTGTTCGACATTATTTTTTTCCCAGTCAAAAAAAAACGACAGAACAAAATAAGTGCACACTCGACACAAAATGGGTTGTTGCTGTTGCTGCAATTTTACAATTAAAAAATGCAACGGTTGCGCATGCAAATAAAAGATGCACTTTTTCATGTAAGTGCGACATGCCATGTATCATTATAACAGCGACAATATTACGCCAACAAGAATAATATCTAAATTATTTCTTAATTCGACAGATCAGGGTTGACTGTTAACTTTTACGAGAGCATTCTAGTCCATTTTATTGAGTTTTAATAATTTATGCGGATTCCTACAGTTAGGAAAGAACACAAAAAAAAATCAATTCCAACCGTCAACAGATTCAGAGAATGGTGTGGGTTACATCGTTTTGGAAAGATACACACATTTCATATCTCAGAAGAATCACGATCAACTCTACAACAATGCTATGTGTGAACAAAATTAAAGAAAAAAAAGGCAACTGGTTGACATATGACTTGTTGTTGATGATGATGATGGTGTTGTGATTGTGATAAGAGTTTAGCTTTTGCTGTGACAAGTGAGCAGCATGATGTAAAAAAAGACATTCCCCCAATTTTTTGCCCTTTTGCAGTATTTAAAAAAAATTATTCCGTCTTGAAATTTTGGTAAAATGAAATTAATTTTCATACATCACATCCAACTCACTCAACAACACATGAATAAGTTTATGAATTTTTTTTAAACAAATCAGATAATTTGTGAAATTTTTCAATATCAACTGAAATGAAGCGGTTTGTTAAACAGACACAAACTCAAGAGACTTTTGGCTTTTTGGATTGGAATCTTGTTTTTGAAGAGCTTTGCTTAAGCTCTTCTAGACTGTTTTATGTCCTGGCCTAGGTCCATTGTCATCATACCATGCAAACAGGCAAGGAACAGTCTGAGTGAGAAGATTACATAATAAAAAAAATGAGTCATCATCCGATTTAATTTGATGATGATGATGCTAACAAAGCAAAGGAGCTAAAATAAGAAGCTAAAAGAAATAATGCAAAATCTGGGAGCAGCAGCATAGTCTAAAATAGAGTTTTTGAACAATGTACATAAGCTGATTATGTAGCTTCTTTTTTTAGTGTAAAAAATTTTTATTTTATATTTCATCAAGTGTGCTTGGCGTGGGTTGGTTGGTTGGATGTCGTCTACATCTTGGCAAACAAATTAATTCCCATTCGCATATTCACGACAAATAATCACAATCAATTATTAGAGCCCTGTCGGACGCCGGACACATGGTCATGAATGAAAAGATGAGAGCCAACTGAACACCGCGACCACCGCCGCACCACCACCACCATGAACAATGGAAAGCGGAGAAGAACTCTTCATTGAAACATCTTCCACTCAAGTTCATTTTCTTTATTGCTGTGAAGGGCATTCTTCGCTAATTTAATTTCAACTAACTAAATACATAAAGTAGGAAGAAAACCAGCATAGCACCTCTCCTCTTAAAACACGTTTACTCTAGCGAGGGGTGCTTGCTTGCTTGCTTTAATAAGAACAAGTCAAAGTTGTAGTATTACGTCAGAAGAAGTTCGAGCAAGTACAAATCCATAAAAAAAACTACTGGCCAAGAAGAGGAGAATGTCACGGTCCCTATTAAAAACCATTTATTTAACTCTCGGGCTTTACCAATAATTCATTTGTGATAGTGACGATGATGGCTCCTTCTCATTCATGGCGTTTTCTAGAGAGCTTTCCAGATGTTCAGACATTTTGATGATGATGACCAATGAGCCGAATCGAACCGACATGCGACAGGTGGATTTTCCGACAAACTTCAAAATAGAACAAAGCCAGAGTATTTTTTTAACAAATGGCTTATGTTCGTACTTGATTTGATGTGGCTTATCTGATTCGGAATATGGATTTTTTTTGTTGACTTATTGACAAGCGGAGTTAACTGAGGTCATAATCATAAACCAGAATAAATACATCTAAATACTAAATATTCTGCCCATTTACAAGTATGCACTAAAAGTACTTAATTACCATTGTTTATTACTACTGCTAGTTAATTGTTTTACCTGTATTGTAGCATTCCATTATCATCATGGCTATATACTTAACTTCAGCTTAGCTTGACTATTGAACCAGAAAGAAATGAGCTGTTGCTGTTAGTTAGTAAGTTACTAAAGAAAAGCTAATCTTTCACCTCTTTAACAAACGCATCCTAATGACCGACCTTGAATAATATTCGCTAATTTAATGCCAATTTTTCTGTTTCGTATTCCATTCTCATATCACTGCTAACTATACCTAATTTTTTTTTAGCTTTTTGCACATATCGTCATTCATAACATTTAGCATGGGACAAGGCCGTACTCTGTAGTGGACGCCAAAATTGACAATAATACAATCCATTCATGGAAAGTTATTTGTGTTTACGCGTGGGTGCTAATTGAAGGGAAGATCCCGTTAGGATTTAAAATATATGGTCGGTCGAGAAAAAAATGAAAGTGCTTTTAGTTTAAACCAGTTTTAAGCAAAAATTAAACTACTTTAAAATTAAATGGCAACCAAACAATTTACAGCTTTTATAGAGAACATGATTGATTTTTACTTATGTAAATTAAATGAAGTGAATATTGTCGTGCTTATTTATTGTTAGAACAAATACTTTTTTTTCTACTACTGCAATGCAAATAAGGAAATGGGCAGCGCAAGCAACAAGTTTTGTGCCAATGTTTACGACGGCCTTTCCAATTTCCATGTTTCCTTCTCATGAATTTAGGGACTTTTTGCTATTTATTTGCTACGATGCGATGATGCTGGCCAAGCAATATTTATCTTTTTTTTATGAATTTACCCAATTTAATTGGGATTTACTTTTATTATCATCCATCCATCCAATCCATCGTCGTCAACACAGTTTACTTGTCATGGTCGTGCTGGTCTAAAAAAAATAGGGATATAATCCATTCTATAATTTTGCATTCCCTCACCAAACACAAACAAGCAAATTAATTTATGAGACGGAGCTCTCGTCTTCCCCTTTCCTACTAAAAATCCATCGCCATTACATTTTATTAAATGTGCTTAGCCACCATCAGTGTTTATATAACTCTTGGTCCTGTCCAGTTGTTGAACATTTAATGGTGCTTGCTGTCACCAATTAAGTATGAGAGCGTTTCTTGAGCTGTCAACGTAGTTAAAATAAATAAATGCAGAGATATTTTTGTTAGCAGCTAACAACCACGCAAAAAGTTGCAGACGCTGGACGAGAAGACAGTCAGGCGCCTGGCGCATTGATTTATTTATTTTTTCCAGCGAGAGATCATTTTTTTTTACTGAATTTATGGCGGCGGAAAACTGGCTGGAATGACAATGACAATGACGCAGCTTTTATTAATAATAATGTCAATCGCGTTCCCTTTTCTCGAGAAATGGATTGGGAAAAGCTTTTTATTTTTACACGAGGAGGACGAGGAGGAAACGGAAAATTCCTCACTTCCAGGAAGACAACACTGCACTGACTACACATGAGACATGAGTGACGAATGAGTTGTTAACGAATGCGTGACCGACAACTATATAAAAAAAAATGGTCAACATCCCAACCGGAAATGAGTCGGATGTGTATGATATGATAAATGCATGCGGTGGTGGTGGGAAAGGATGGGAAAATGTTTGACTCCAATTATCTTCCTGTAACATGTCCCATTCCATGAAAACAAAAAATGAATAGCAGGATTAATGTCTACCGAGTTGCTAGCTGGCGTCTAAAGTAAAAATGCGCAATTTCAACACTGCACTGGTTTAGCGTTTAACGGGACCACATTTGTAAAAAAAAATCGGGCATTAATTCATAATTGCGTCATGATTTATGGGAATGCGTTTGAATCCTTACCTTAATCGATTGAGTATGTTTCTCCGTCTTTATTCCGTTTTTGGGTTCGATGAATTCAACATTAATTTAAACGGACAAACTAAGGACAAAAAATTATAGTATTTGTATTCTCAATTCCAATTAGGTAATTAGTCCTTTTTAAACTTTTTCAAACTAAACAGTCGCGATTATTGTTACCGTTATCTATAAATATTAAAGTTGGATAATAATAATGATTAATAAACTGTTTGATTAATACACTTGATTTAACAAAACTAACTGTGACAGTTTATTTAAACTCTGTCCAAAGTCACGCGACACACGGAGAAGAAGCTTAGCAGTTTAATTTTTAGAGTAAATTTCGCTATTAGGTAAATGCGCAGATTGTCATTTAAAAAATAGTGTTAAATATCGCTGGCTGGATAAGAGCCACAATTTTTCACTGTTTACAACAATAATCAACAGGCCAAGCAAAGGCCCCTCCTGAAACAAAACACAAACGACTTGAATAATAATATGGCTTGGTTGTCGGCAGGTTCTCAACAATCAACTAACAATGCATGTGATACAGACAGCGAAGGAAAACGGCACAATGTGCTTGCTCGACGCTCAAATGTTGACTGAAGGGGAGCGCATGGATGCAGGGCAGGAATGGTTCATGTTAGACTTTTTTCTCAAGCTCGGCTGTCGGCTACTCGACTCTACAGCACTGTTTGTTGTTCATGCAAGTAAATGCAAAATACAAATGAAAACGAATGTAAATTATATGCATAACATCAAGCCAAAGCTAAGATGTTGCATTTGCATAGGTTTTTTTCGAAATGGTAGGTGACTGCTGCTGCGCTGGAGGAGTACAGCTTCTTGAAGAAGTTGTTGAAGTTTGATTTGGCATGTTGTTTGCGGGATAGAAATTGACATTGACAATCCGAACAAGTTGCAGAATCCTACACATAATTTCATTCACGGACAGAGGCTCCTTCTATGAAGGAGGATGGGATCCAATCAGTCAGACGACTGACTATGACTGTGTTTGGATTGGATTTTGGATATGATCTGATTGATTTCTAAACTTTGTCTGCTGCTATGCTGCTGCCTGCCTCTGACTCTGTCTGACGCTGTGGTGGTGTTTGTGCTGTGTAGTTCAATGTGTAAAATGCGACACGACATAATTATTATGAATCATGGTTAAATCATATCATTGATGATTCACAGAATATTGGGAACTATAAATTCAGTTAAATTCAGAAAAATACTCTACCCAATCGAATTGGATAGTGAATATGTAGCAATTTTTAAAAAAAATGCCAAACTGTTAGCGATTTTTTCTGTAGAATTGCTTTGATTACCAACAACAACGATCTAGATACGTATATTGCATCCATTTTTTTTAGTCAAAATTAGGCTAATAAACTCTTTAATTTAAGTTAAATGACATGGCATAATACTTCCGTCATGATTCCAAAACATTTGCAAGCACTTATTCACCGCTCCAGTCCAGCAGCATGTCATGGCATGATGGCGGCGATATATTATGGCTCTGAACAAGGTCATACGCATTCATTCAACTCGGAGGAACCCGAACCTTTTCAGGATGAGGAAGGAGAAGGAAGGAAAGCAAAAGGGATCATAAAATCAAGATCGAACCTTTTCTTGAGATTTCTATCTATATGCTACAGTAGTACAGCTAAAAAAGGAAATGCAGCAGCACAATACATACAACATTTAACAGCGTCATCTTAAACTCCACTGCATATTTCTTAAAATCTCATTACGTAACACGAACATAACGCCACATAAAAAGTTCTATACAAAACTGTATAAATGCATCTCCAAAATATTATGCATAAGTTGAGTGTTGTTCTGTAAGTTTCTACACAAAGTAAATGGATTGGATGGAAGCGGCATAACCAACTTAATACAATTTTTCCATTCCAGCATCATCATCACCTTTCAATTTAATGCTACACATCTGAACAAAGAGACAAAGGAGGAGAAGAAGAACAGAACCCAGAAGAGAGATTCTTCTCGTGGCTGGATGCATATTGCACACGACGCTGCTGCTGCTGCGCTGCTGCTGCTGCTGATGATCATCAGTCTCTTCTCACTTCTCTCTATCCATCTATGCGCTTTTATCTGTAAAAAAACAGCACGTAGCTATCTGTTGCTTTTGCTGGGCTTGTTGTTAGAGATTTTATACTTACTGTTCACATTTGTTTGTCCTTCATAAAAAAGATCATATACCCTCCAAAAAAAAGCTCCTCCATA
>JAQGAI010001091.1:0-16039 GCA_034696905.1 Lepidocyrtus violaceus | reverse complement strand
CAGTCCCTTGAGAAAACAGCGTAGCATTCACCGTGTTTTTTTTACTGTGGAAGATGAAAGAAGAGTTGAGTCATTTCTTCTTGTGCCATGAAGGCTTCAGTTTAAAATTCAGTACAGGTACATCTCACAAACAAACTGTTTTAATAGCCGATCTCTGGGCTCGTATAATAAGAAGAGTTTATATTGTAGCATTCTTCTTCATTTTATTTTTAACCAGCATTAGTTTTTAACGCTAAAAAAGTAGCAGTAATCTTCGGGAAAGAGGCCCTCTTGGCTTTACAGAGTAGAATCAGAATCGTTATTGTAGGAGATGGACTATACGCACATGTTTTCAATGTTTAATAATATGCAAATCAGCTTGCCCTCTCTCCTTTGAAAAGTAGGACCGTTAAAGTCACAGCATACCAACTAGAAGAATTTTTTTTCATGAATGACTATGTTATGTTATAATCTAAAAGATAAAGATCATGATTACAAGGACTCACCTCGTGTCAGTACGGTATCCCAATTGGTTTTCTCCTTTGTGATAAAATAATGATTGCTACTTCGTGGGTGACTGGGATAAAAGGAGGTTGATGGCGAGGAAGATGAGTCTGAAGCAGCAATGGACACAGCAGCAGGCCTTAAAAGTCTCTTTCCCCTTGTTTGTGTCAGCACCGAGGTCATTTTGTTATGCTTCTGTTTTTTACTCAATGTCGTAGAGCCGGATGGTGAGGAGGACGATGATGATGATGATGACAATGAGCCAGGATGGAATGGTGGTGGACCTGAGTCTTCAGAACCAAAGTCATGGATCCCCGTCTGAGATAATTGTGGGAGATGAGGTTCCCCAACATGGTTCTTACCCCCATTCCTGTAACTGGAAGAAGCATGCTTACTCTCACGAATCATTCGGGACTGGATCACTGCGGAGGAGCTGCAATTCCAATGGTGATACCGAAACTGCCACTGACATTCTGACAGTCCTAATTTAGCTCCGAGGATCACCGGTCTCATATGGTCCTGGACAAAGAAAAATATGAAGAAGAAAAGCAAAGCATTGTCATTTAGAACATTTTACTCTTTCCTTTTTTTTAAATAAAATCTTCCACATTCCTCTTTCCAGTGCACTTGCAAAGAAAACAAGAGGGCTATCATACCACTTTCAACTCAAATGAAATATTTCACTAATAGGATTAGGAAACTATATATTTCCTCTAAGCTCTAAGCCTTTTCCCGCCCTTCTATTTATACTCATGTAACTTTTTTCTTCTTCCTTTAATTCATTTCATTGCATTTGCTAGAGTCCTAGCCAGTTATTGTGTGTGAGAGTTCTTAAAAAAAAGAAGAATAGATAGAATTTATTTTGAGGAAAAGACCTTGCCAGTTTTTGATGTTCCCAATCCTCTTTCTCTTCTTCCCCCCGTTGGATTTATTTCATATTTCATTTCTGCTCGTGTGAGTTCAGAGATGGGTTTGATTCTTCAACTTTGCTCTTTTCCCTCTTTATATTTTCATTTTTCCCTTTTCCAGTACAATAATAAAAAAATAGAGAAAAGAGCAAATGCAGCCATTGTAACATCATATCATAATAACCTTACTTATCAATTCATTCTAAAAATTAGATTTTCATACATTAATATTTTCTTGATGATATTTATAAAGGTTGAGTGGAGTGTTTCATATTTCATTTTTTTATATTTATTTTGTGGAGGGGATGTCGTCCTCTCTAAGACTAGATTTGTTCTACTCCTAAATTAATATGTCAAGGCTACTTTACTTTCTTTTTCATCCCTGTCCTGAAACGTAAGAAAAATGGCTACTTATTTCTTTTGAAAGAAGAAAACACGAGGGGGTTGCTTTCATACGCTCTTCCAGCTACAACGAGAAAAATGTAACATTTATATCGAAGCATTCATTTATATAAAAAAAACAGATAATAATATCATATCTGACAAATAAGAGCGTACAAAATACCGTTTCATACTCCCTCCCGAGACGCATTTGACATAGACACATTTGTTTCTCTTTGTATCAGTACCTTTCATTTGATAATAATGTTTCTGACGTGACGTGGGGCAGTCTTAAATTTTTTGTTGTATTTTTTTATCCAAGTTATCCCCTTCATTCTCCATCCCTTCCTAAATATCATCTTATTCCATTCCAACCCTCTGGAACCTGGAATAGTGATACATAGTTTGTCTACCGTGTGGAGAAAAGAAGAGAGAGAAAGAGAAGAGCCGTTAAATTTATGATAATTCTGGGTAGAAAACTGAATAATAAATTTGGATACACCTTCGCACGATTCCAACATTAAGAAAAAAGGTGGTGAGTTAACTGGAGAAATGTCAAGAAAATGGGGGGAAAATAGAAACAAAAAAGTAAATCTAGAGGTACGACATAATCATCCCATGTTTCATATATGGTAGGTTGGATTCTCTAAACCAGTTCATAAAAACGACAAAAAAGGTCTAAAATAATCTCCTAGACTTACAAAGAACAGAAGACATAGCTTGATCTGGGCTTCCGTAAGACCATCCAAATCCTGGCAGTTCGGCAATTCGTTGAAGTTTCCTCCAGGTGAGGTAACAACTGTTTCGTTACCACCGCCAGGTTGGAGTGAGGTGGATGCGAGGGCTTCGGGGGCGTACAGGTCATCATGCCATACGTGCAGATTACTAAAATTGCAAAAAAATAGCATCATTAGAACAATTTGGATTCTACTTTGCTAATCTTCTCTCAAACAGCATACCATTTTCATCATATCATTAAATTAAATGGCTTATCAGATAAATGTATGCATTACTAGTAGTGACTAGAGCATCATGTTGGAAAGTTTTATATGGGCACAAGCCATAGTTTCACTCAACCTCCTATTAAGCACAATTAGGGATTTGAGAGGAAACCAAAATGTTCTTATCATTCCATCCTAATTACATTCCATCCATCCGACAGAGTTTCTTCATCCAAGCCATTTCTGGGGATGGAAGAACGTGACTGACTGTATTAATTAGATGGGTCTAATTGCTTTCTTCTCAGCGGAAGAAAGTTGGATCTGAGAATCTTGATAATAAGTAAAAATTTGCATTTTTTCCTTATGATATTCAAATTATTCACACTTGAGTGTCTTTCCATTCGTTTCGCTTGTCATTTTTAAATGCACTTTTCCTCGTCTCAAATCCCTGACTGTTTTTCCCTGACTAAAATAACAGAGTAGGGTTGTTGAGGGTAGGACTGGGGTAGTGAAAGAATGAATTAGAATATGAATGAATATTATATTACATTAATGGGTGTAAATAATTGAGCATATGATATCAACTCATTATCATCTCTAAAGATGAATTAAAAGGATAAAAAACAAAAGAATAATGAAAATCTCCAGCCAAGCGGAAATTTTCCTTCTTTTAGATGAAATCTCAAAGGGAAAATCATTTACGGGTCCTGTTGTAAGTTTTGTCGGCGATAATGATGATAATGAAGATGAGAGAAAGGCGTAGACTAGCTGCCACGCTAAAAAAAAGATAGAAATCGCAGACTTTTTCTGAACTTGTGTGTGCAGCCAAACTGAGAATAAAATGCTGAAAGCAGTGCAGTGCTTTCCTTGGCTTGTAAGCGGAATGCATGTCTCGTGCTTGTCTTCAATAAAACCATAATAATGGTAATAATCATAATCGTCATAATAATCATCATCATTATCGCTGTAACGCTCATCTCATCATCATCATCGTCATCATCGACTTACTCATGGGTTAAATATTATCCGCAGAAGAACAAGCAAAAAGGGAATCAAAACGAGTTTATAGATGCAAGAAGGATTTTAAGGAAGAGGAGGCGGTGGTGGTGTGGCAGTACACAAGCCTAAAATGTATGATTTGTATGAAACTATAATGTAATGTGAAGGAACACGCAAAAGAATGATTTTTATTTACAAAGACATCTCAGTTTCCATCCCCTCCTTCTCTTGACTTGAATGAGTCTTGTATCAATCGCAATAAGGGGGGGAGAAAGAGAAAACGACTTGTGAAACAGAGAATGTAAAAGATATCGTTAGAAACACACCCCCGCACAATTCCCCCTTTTTTTGACTGAAGAATCAGGGGAAAAACTGAAGAGATAACAGATTCTACCAATACATGAGAGGGCGGAGAGCGCGTGGAAACACACCAATTAAAATTTGATTTATTGCCGCATATTGTAAGAGGAATGAGTCACTTGGCTCATGCAGATAAGAAGGGAAGGGAAAAAGTTTTTTAATGACTTAATCGTGAAATATACCTATGCATGTACTAAAAGAAATATAGACTGTGCAAGGGAGAAAACAAACGAATGCAGACAAGTGTATTTACTATAACTCATGAGAGGGTTTCTCTCAGAAAACTTTATTTAGCTTTCAAAAGTTATAATTCGCAAAATTAGTCTGTGTATTTAAAACAGTTTCCTTCTTTTTTTATGTATTTTTTGTTTCGCTTTGGAAAAATAAACTTTTAAAATGGTCACAGGGGAACTCTTTTTAAAAAAAAGTTGCATATTTTCCTCTATTTTCATTTTGGGGGAATCCACTTTCGTGGTTTTATGTCTTACTCATGGCCTCATGTTTTAATAGCTCTAATGCAGCTTTAGTGTTCGTCATTCAACACGGTAATTTCGTCCATCCTACACTATTCCATTAAATGGATTAATAAAGGGAAATATGACAAGTTTTTGCCGTGTGGTTGGTCGTCGTTGGTTGGTCATATAGGTAGGTAGGCATATACATTTCACTTGGCTTGAGCTATGTCAATTCCTCAGAGAATGGAATATTATTTGGGTTATTACGTCTTCCCTTCCTTCCTGACAACTTGGTTTTACCTTTTTCGTTTTAGCTTACACACAAGTACATGATGATGACTATGAGGATGATGATGATGGAGATGTGTAATCAGTGATGACGATGATAATGATGATGAACATAAATATATGCAAGCACAATTTTTATAGACAAGCCCATCACTAAACCTCTCTTCCGAAATCAGCATTTCCCATCTCCCTTGTTTTATGTTGCATTTTATGAGGATTGCATCGACCCAGCAGCGGTCGAATGAACTCTGACTGTGGTACGGTAAGTAAAAGCACAGCTTTTTTGTATTATTATATGAGTGTGGTAGTGTGAGTCCAGTCCAGTCTCAAGTCTGTCTGTCTGGCCAAGGCTGATAAACAACCAAAAATATTAAAAAAGCTTTCCCTATTACTTTTTTTTTGCTAGTTGGTCATATACACAAAGGAATAGGTACGTATACCCTTTGTAATCAAACGCTCCGGTCATAACTCATTTCAAGATATTTATGTCTCTCCAGCAAAATTCCCATGTAGAGCTGTAAATGCGTGTACATGACTATCTGCTGTAAAAATAAGTGGCCAGCACGCATAACAGCTTCATCATCATTGAACACATCAACTCAACGCACTTGTTTTATCACTAAATAACATCGAAAACACAAAATTCTCCTACAGAGGAGAAGTTTCTCTATTAAATATATTGATTGAAGAAAAGGGGATGGGAATTGGGAAGGAGGGATACACACGGGACTCCTACCTATGCAGATTACAAATCACAAACAGCGGAACTAATATTTCTAATAAAAGTTTTCACGGCAGGGCTGTGAAGAGAATGCCGAAAATAATAAAAATGGTAAGCCTGAGAGTGGAAAAAAAACGAATGCACAAATCAATTCGATCTTGAAGAAAGATAAAATTGGAAGGGATAAAGGTGCTTTTGTTCATTTTCTTGTTTTCGGCTCAGGGAGCATAACATTCCGAATAATAATCGTGTCACGCGTTCATTTTCTGCTTTTTTAGCTTTGGAAAGCCTCTAATAAACTATTTTTCACCGGTTGAAATGAAATACTCCGCTCGTAAAATAGATGATTTTTTAGAGAGCTGGTTCCATTATCACTTTGTAAAATGCTTTTGGTTTGGTACTTATGTATATTTTCCAGGAATAAAAAGGTACTCATAGTTGTACATTCAACATTCAACATTACGACTGTTTTGCTTGTTGGCTAATAAAGAGGTAAAAAAGTAATAAGTGAGCAGTGGAGGTGAGCTGATTGTAAATGTCTCAAAATACAGCTTAACACCAGAGAACTTTCCAAAAGCAATAAAAGTTGAGAACACCGGCACGAATTTCAGGTGAAGCCCGATCCCATCCAATCCAAAGCATTACTGCTCTTTCACGAATGGTGACCGCCTCACTTTCCCCCTTCAAAACCATGAATATTTTTGGTAATTAAATTTTAGGAATAGTAAAAACGTCTCCGTTCCAAGTTCAATACCAGTCTAAATTCCTCGTAAACCTTGGGTTAACAGCTATTTTACGTTGGAGTCTAAAACTAGTTTAGAGTTTATTTGCATTTAAGTATGCAGGAGTATGGGAAAAAACTAACAACCTCATTAAGACTCACGTGCAAACCTTTAATAATAACTTTTGTACACAGATCATAACATAACATAACAAAATGCGTTGGGGAAAATGAATATATTTCTCATTTATCCCATTCAATCCTGATTTCCATATTCCTTAAAAGACAAATAGTGATTGTTGGCGTATTGTTGAATCTTCAATTTCCCTCTTTGTTTGAGAAGGTTTGGTGTAGGAAAGCTGTTGACGAACTCTTGTCTACAGCCTTGTCAAAATTGTTTCACAGACACAATAATGATGAGTAGCTTATCTCATCTCTTGATACGTAGAACAGTTTTTTTTCAACCTGCATACAAATTACTTGCGGGGCATACCATGGGAAACTCGTCAAAGATGGGATGAGTTAGCCGTGGCTTATTTGAACTTGTCTTTTAAAAACACACGCATTATTATAGCTGACATGTCTAAACCGTCGAGGTATTCATAATTCTCTTGAGGATAATGAGCTACAGAAGTTTACATTTATTATTAGCTACAAAGTACACGTTTCCCAAATGAAATTCCATGAAAAAAATAACCATCCTACTTAGGCATAGGTGATTCCCAGTTTCAATAATGTGTATCCTTTTGTTCTCATATTGTTCTCATCTCACCTTCCCTTTCCCCTTGTTAAGCTCATAAATGGATTAGGTATTTGACGATGGCGGACGGATACTTCAACTCAACCGTATCGTTACTGAACTCATTGCTTGTGTAAAAGTATATCATCTTTCCTTGTCGTTTCATTATCTCAATCCCATATTATTAGGCGGGTACTGATGTTGATGGCTCACGTTGATGGGGAGAGAGAGAAGAGCTTAAAATCTCTCAAAGCAGAGCAAATTACAGGTTTTCTCTCCTCTTCCCCAATTTTTCAATCTCTCAGGTGAGGAGCCTTCATCCGTCCGTTCGTAGGGTAGTCTTTTACTTCGACACTGAAAGGGAGTCATTTTTCAAAGGGATGCTAATGGTGAGCTTTATACCTCCGCCCTCTTCCATGAATTCAATATTGAAGCTGGTACATGAGAAACTTAGGAAAATATCAATTTATTAAAAAGAATCCAAGTGGCTGGCTCATGTTCTTGGTGTCGACTACATCGCAACGGCATACCTCAGCCATGAGAAAGTGGAGATTTGTAATTACAAGAATCCCGAAACGACCTGATAACTAAAAATGAAGGGATAAGCTACCACTTCTTCGTTACATCGTAAATGATTTTATTCTCTACATAACAACACCCTGCCCTGATGCAACCTCGTCTAAAATGGAATGGGAGGTAAAAAGCTTTTCTTCTTCTTTTTACTATCCAGTGTTAAATATGAATGAGTCATATAATAAAAAGGATAATGTTGAGTCTGCACCAAAGGTGTCGAGCTGTATTTTACTAACATCATTCCTTTCCTTTGTTTAATGAGAAGAGGAGAGGAGAAAAAAATATGTCCCTGCTTTTTGGATCCAGCCACAACAACAAAAGAGATGTCGACTAATAGCTCTCATTACATGTTTTAAAACAGGGTGAAAAAATCAATTAACACAGCTGCAGCAGCCTGTGCTTCAGTCTCATACAGAAAGCTTTACAACATCATACAATGCTCGGTATTTTGTCGCTCCAGCAGAGAGAGACGCGAGAAAGAAGGTGAAGGAAAACCTTTTTTTATTCGTTGATTGTTTTTGATGAGATACCGCTAACATGTTTTTATCATCTTTGTATAAAATGGTAATAAAACTACATGAAGGAACCTTTTTAGATGAAGAGAGCTTTAACTAGCCTCAGTCTTTTAAGCACACACATGTGATAATGAATGAGTGACTTATTACTTTCCGCAGCCCAAGCGGTTGTATATTAAGGGTGTACGGTTACAAAAGCGATGTTACAAAAAAGGCTTTACAAAATCGCTGTTACACATTTTTTGGCATCCGTTTCAGAAGCTTTTGTACTTTTGTGTTTGCATCTTCTTCCCCCTTTGATTTTTATAGTAAAATAATTCCTCTCTTCCAAAGCAACTAACAAACCCAGCCAGTTACATAAATGACTTGTCGGCTGATTGTGTCTGTGTGGTGGTGGTGTGAGGATGCGGAGATGGATGTATTGTGATGCTGCGAGAGTGAGAAATCCGTTTTACTTCTTCTGGTGTGGCAATAAAGTTGAATGAAATATTGCCGTTCCACAAAGATCGAAAATGTGAAATGTCTTTATCGACAAACATGGAACGTTTAATGACTTGAAACAAGATGATATCCGTTTTATTCCGGTATCATCATCGTATCAAATCCATCAAGCTATACCTCACCGCACCAGATCCGATCCACATCCACACACAGCCACTTGCATCATCATATCTTCCTTTCTTTTCCCCCTTCCCCCTATAAAACTACCGTCTGAATAATAAGTAGTTTTGGTGGATTGGATTGCAGCAGCAGCAGCAGTTGAAAGCTTGCCTACGTCCGCATGGCCGTGATATGAAATTTATTTTCTCTCTTTTTAGACCGAGGCGTAAATGCCATAATAGGGGTAAATTAAGCACCTATCTATATCGGAAGCTCTAGACAGAAACGGAGTGAGAGAAATAAATAGCAAGAGGAAGGAAACAAGGGAGGGAGGTGGATAGTGTCACTTTAAAGAAGATAATTACTAGGAAAGGAAAAACCGGTTACATTAATTAATTGGTAATGATGGAATCAACTTACTCCTCGGTAATCTACACAAGCCTTATATAATTTTACCAGCCCGGCAGGTATGGATGGATGGATGTATTTGCTTTAAAGGTTTTGATATTGATAAGCCACAGAAGTCTCCTGATAGTTTAGCATAATGATAGGGTTGATTCTCCTTCTTTCCTCTGCACTACTCCACTCAATTTAAGCCTATTACACAAAGAAACACATTAGCTTCTTCTGTTACAACAGGGAAAAATTCTAATTCGTGGATGGAGGCAAGGATCCGTAAAAAACGTTTGACGCTACTTATATCAAATTGGAGCAACTTTTCCCTCTCCTTTCCTCCTTTAAACAACTTCATTAGGGAAGATGTATGGAGAATTTAATAGCCATCGGAGGAAGGAAAAGTTGTCGCAGGGAAAATTGATATGTATTATGTTGTTGAAGTCCATTTGCACAAAATGTAAATGCAAATATGCTTGGTTAATAGTTTGGCTGCACTGCACCCAATTTTATGCATTTTTACAAGTAATTTTCGTAAGAATCCACGTGGCTCCCTGAAAAAGTAGTATTCTTCTTTTTGGATTGCAAGAAGTTGCAGATGCGTTACAAGATTTTCCTGTTCTTTTCCTGCTTTTTATGACTTTTGTTGGAAATGAAGATTTTCATACAAAAGTAAATCAGGAACTTGATACGGAATAATGTAATTCGAGTGGGGAAATGTGATCCAATGTTTGCAAGTGCTGAAGCATTCTTGTGAATTCATTAGCATTATAGCTGTGTTTGTACCATTGTGACTGTGCGTGGATGTGCGTTTTCTTCCTAATAAATAGGATTGGGCTGTAACGTGTAACCTTTGTTGATGGCAAGGCATGTAAATAATGATGTTTTGAATGAATCGAAGACAGCACTGCAAAAATACAAGATGCTTTCAATTTATTAGACAAGAGAAATGTTTCAAGCTGTCATCTAATGTTCATGCATGGCAGAAAGAGACGGGAGTGAACCCAGCACCCCGTGGAGAAACGATGAAGTTTGAAAAAAATTTGTTTCGCCAGTTTTGCAATATGAAGGAGCGACAACAGTGCAAATGGAAAATGTTCAGGTGTGTAGTTGTTACTGATGTGTTAGTTTGCTATTAAAATATTGTTGCCAATTGAATGTGTGCAGGAAAAACTGAACTGAAAGTCAGATGAAGGGATTATAAGCTTCTATTTGACAGAGGGTAATGAAATGAATAATTTTATTCAAGACGTGAAGAAAATAAGGTTATGTCTGTCCTATCGATAGAGTTAATATCGTTATTAAATGAGATAAGACTTTAATGAAAACATCAACGGGCAATTTTATTTGCCCAGAAGGTGTGATAGACATTTCAAGTGTGAAAATTTAATATTTGTTGACGTATCCATTGAAGGATGATAAAAACCAGTAGGAGTAATAAGTAATTGGATTTTATATAATTGGAGCTGGCTGTAAGTTTTTTTTATTGAACTCATTCGGTCATCTAGTGAAAGCTTAATTAATAAATTAAGGTCCAACTATTTATAATATTATAACTTACATCCAATGGCCCAGCACTCCGGATCCCAAACTGCTGACAATTGCAAGAAAAACTAAAAGGATGAACTGATGAGGTTCCGGCGTATTAACTCGAACAGCGTACATTTTTATGGAATGTCACATTTTTGAAAAACTTTCCTGAGCATAATAGCAGCACATCTTTAGTGAGAACTTTCGTCTTTGGTCAATACAATTTGGAAACTATGCACAATTTGTTTCTTCGTCATCCATTTGAAAGGAACATGTTTCAATTTTTTGGGGACTTTCTCCGATATCCGTTGCATTGATGTTGTATGTCTTCACTTTTTAATTGCCTAAGAACTTTCACTGTTTATTTAATTGCAGGGAAAATTAAAAATATTACGAACAACAATAAACTTCTCTTCTATCAAGCTTGTTTTTCATAGTTCACAATCCGGCTTCTATCTTCAGCTCCTTCCTTGTTACTACTATAAAAATGGCGAGTGCTCTTCCAACGCTACGCTATCGTAAACTCACCCTCCGCTGGTTTGAAACTGACTGAGAGATCCACGCTTGAATCCGATTCTTTTTTACTTCAAACGCTCCCTTCTTTTTTCACAAAGCTTTGTGAAGCTTTCGTTTTGGATGAACGAAACAATCCTCTTTTCTAACTATTGCTTGGTTGGACGTACGCACGTTTGATGCATTCACCTACCTAGCCCACTTTATCATCCTGACTTCTCTAATATGATATGTTTGTACATTTGTTACTTGACTTATTTTCACGGAGGGGAGGGTAAAAACGCCTTTTTCATAAAAATTCATTCAAAGGAAAATGCAATTTTCTTCAAGGCTCCACGGTTTTTCGGAGCAGTTTAATGCTCCTCTCGTTTGGAAAGAAACCAACCACAAATTAAAAATGGAACCTTAAAAGAAAGCAAGCATCATCATCTGTACATAAACACTTTCTCCCTTGCCCATTCAAAAAGGAAGTGGTGCACATGAACATCAAAAAGCATTAAAGTATTACGAACGCTTCATATATCTACAAGCCACAGCGGCATTTCCGCCTGTTCCCATCTTCCCAGACCTTTTCCCCAGAATTACACGCTACACTGCACAAGTGCAATATATTTTGGGGGGTTTGTGGAAAGAAAAAGACATTCCAACACGTGGTAGCCGTTTGTTCCCTTCCGATATTTTCAAAGATTTGTTATCATTTAATTTAAAACTGTCCAGGTTAGAGTATAAAAAATGGATATCGTCACCCTCTCCACTTTCATCTTTCATCAAAGCTCTTTTCCCAAACTAAATAGAAAACAAAGTTTTAAAGGGCAAGGGAGGGAAATGATAAACAGTTATTTTATGTTATGAAGCTCGATATGGCTTTTGCGGTGTGTGGATTGATATGAGCGGGCATCAGCTCTGCTGCACCGTACCGATTACTTACTTATTTCTGTCGAATTTTTCACACTTCAAAAGTGGAAACTGCCTACTTGAAAGTTCAAACGCAGGCATTTTCCTTCCCTTGTCATAATATTTCCTCTTACTCATGGGAGGGGACATAAAAATAATGGATGATGATGCGATATAAATTCATTTATGAAAAACAGTGGGATTCTCTCATTTCATTTCCAAAAGTGTATCGAATTTTTGAAAAATGTTTGACAAACTACGCATCTTTTTTGCTCATTGTCTGATTCCATCAGATCCCACGCATACGTACATGCTCACATCTGTTGTATTGTATCCCAAAAATATTAAATCCTCTCCTCTCGAAAACTTTTCCTGCTTTTGAAGCTGCTGCTGCTATGCTTAATGCTGACAACCCTGAAGAAACAAGAGGTTAAATGATGCAAAATGACTGGTTCATTACCGCTTATCATCCGACTGACTCCAATGAACCCATGGCTCGACGCGTCATACTTACGCACTTGCTGTTCCCTCCATCCATCCATTTCATACGCACTTGGTCGCTGAACTTTTTTCCCTGAGAACTGCCTGCCTGCCTGTCACTGTCAGATTTACTCATTGACTGTCAATGTTTATAAACTACTTCGGCTCATTTGAGTGTTTTCAGTATCATGTGCCAAAGTACTTTAGAAACGTATAAATTCTTGTCATCTTTTCAGACGGATCCTTTGGGGAATGCTTAAGGAAGTGGTTCCGGTTCCGCAATTTTGCAAGAAGTCAAAATAAACTTGCAGGAGATAAAGGGAAGACATCAAGCGTTACCGCAAAAATCCTTTTTGTACGCATTCCGGAATGTGTGAATTTTAAAAATGAATCCAAAACTCATAAATTCCAGCGTAGACAAATCAGCAGTCATTCCTCCCCAATGCCAATGTAAGAAAAACTGCGTACACACCACAAAGATGTGTGTATACGCAACACATACAAATGAGTATCCATCACGTGAGTTCATTGTTCCACGACAATCTGAAGACTTGAATTGATTGTAATTAATTTCGTGTAATTAATTTTCATTCACGATGCTCATCTTCGTACTTCCAAGCAAGCCAAAAACCCTTCTACTCCGAAGAGCTTCACTCACTATTTTCAATCATCGATGCTTTTTCCTTGAAGTCGGCACCTTTTTCCTCTGCTGAAAGGAACATACACTTCCCGACAGTTACATGTAAAATACATCATTTGAAAGGTCCACCAAATGATTTTTTCCCTTCCTCCTTTTCCTTCCAAAGCCGCATCTTGGTGGTGGTGGTTGCTGGTGATGATGACGGTAGCCGAAACAAAGCATTCATATTCTTTACACAATGATGATGATATGATGACATGACTGACTAACGAGGAGAGATAGAGGAAAGGAAACGTAGATGGATGTATACCTGAGTTGTTGTTACCTTCCTTCCAGGATAAGAAAAAATCACTACCAAATGCAACAATAATACTTACCTATAACCGTCGGTATTTTAAACATTTTTTTAAAAATATATCCTTCATATAAGATTATCACGGCTTTTATTTTAGTGAGTAGTGAAGTACTAAACGACATGTTATGTTGATAATAATAATGATGATGATGAAGAGGAGAAGGAGATGACGATGAAAACGACTTCCCTGATAATAGTCAAGTTGATGAGGAAGAGGAGAAAAAACAAGCATGTTATTAGTGTTTTAAAGATTTTTTTTTAGAAAGGATATAGTTTTACAATAAAGGAGCAAGCCGCCAGAGAGTAGGTATTTATCCGTAAGATGAGTTTGAGTGGAAGTGGAAAAGGAGAAAAAGGGCCGTACATTTTTATAGGTAGTTTTTCTCCAATATATTACACCTATTTTACAACTATTGAAGCATACCGAACTTAACTGGGTAGGTAGGTATATCTTTGGAGAAGCATGGATATACTTATGATGATGATCCGATGATGATATAATGGGGAAGGTTGAGATGGGAAGAGGAAGATGATGAGTGACTGACTGTTACAGCAACAAAGGAACATAGAAGTAAAAAAGCTAGCCGTTTGTTATTACACCATTACTTAAAGTAGTGAGGCAGAAGAAAAGAAAAAAGGGAGACTGCTTGAGAGAAAAGAAAGGGAAGAGGAGCGGATAAAAAACATTAACAAGAATTCTCATTTTGATCTTTCAACCGTGTCAATTTAATTGCTCTCTTGCCGTCTCCCTTTCCCTGTTCTTTTCTGGAAGAGTATAAATAGGTAGGTAGGTAGGTATATATCCTTAGTTATTTGAAGGTGAAGGAAAAGGAGCTGGATGGAAATGAATAAGTAATACAAGAGCTTATGGATAATACTGTTAAAAAAACTAACTTATATGCTGATGGAGAGTCGGATTAGGCAAAAGCACACCTAACGATAAAATACATTGCTTACCTATGTGAATAATATTAATAACTGAAGTTGTTGGAGCTGAAGTAGGAAGAGAAGATGATTCAGGAAGACGACGGTTCTTCGAGTGACTGACTGAAAAATGCATGGCTACTCAATGGAATGGAACTGGAGTCTAGAGAACCTTGTAGTAGGTATATACATTGTAGTACAGTAGGTTAGCTCCTGCAGATCAGTCAGAAAGAAGTGGGCATTTGTAAGGGTCTTCCCTGTGCAGATAATGAAAGATTTCGTTTGATGTCAGCCGAATTAAATGAGATTCCTACACTGAATAATTTGGTACAAAAATGGTGTACGTATTTCGTTACCATATATCGGATTACCGAATTTGTCCACCCATTCACAGCCATATTATATTCTGTCATACAAATTCTAACTTTTATTACGTAATGCAAATATAGTTACAGTAATGGCAATAATTAGCACTGTTATTGGCAGGGTTAAAATGGAGGTTATAAGCGTACAAGAGGTTGTAGGTATTTTGTAGAAAAAATTGTTATACAACTGTAGTTAACAATGTCAATGACGTCTGCTGAGGTTGCTCCGGGATCGTCACAGTCGACACTTCCGCTGCTCCTCCATCGGCATGTGTTACTCTGGGCGTTGACTGAACTGTCCTACAGAGAGACAGTCTGTCAACCCGGGCAATTAAGGAGAAAACAATGTCTTGAAAAGTTAATGGGTCCACATTTCTGCTAATCCTGTACAATGTGAACCAGGAGTAGAATCCAAGCTTTTCGCAAATTGTGGACAACTTTTCTTCGTACGAGCTGTCCACAGCTTCCATCAACAGTTTCTTCCGCTTTCTCTTCGAAGTCATCATGAATAATCGATAGAGAATCCCGACAAAGGAAATCAGTAAGAGGAGGAGAAACCATAGCCTAGCGAAACAAATAATTAATAGGTCAAATGTCAATATAAAAAGAGAAAGTCTGTTCACATCGGATCGGAAAGGAAGAATGTAGGGCACACTCAAATTACCATAAAAACATGAACACATTTTCGCACAGGGAGTTAAATGAAATCATGCAAACAGCTTCTTCCTTTGCGACTCCATTTTCTTTCTTATTACTTGCAAGCTGAACAGAGCATCTCGCAAACGTCGGAAACATTTCAAAATCCTGAGGATTGCTGAGCTCCCCATTGAATTTCAGCCTTATTTGATGGATTCCATACATGAAGAACTGATGTTGGAATAGAAAGTTTGTAAACATCAAATTCAGAAGGAAGGAAAGTAAATTGAGGACTTCACAGAAGAAAAACGGCTTCGCATAACGTCTTTGAATGGACTCCGTACAGAGGTCATTTGCCAAGTTCATTATGAGAAGCTTCCTCCGGCTGGGCTGTCGATGTGGCTCTTTAATACTGGAAATGGTCACTTGCAATCGTTTATCCCTCAAGACGCTCCACATCCAAGTGGGAAAGAACGCCAGGATGGTTTGAAATAGTAAGATTAGGGAAAGCCATTGGTAGTTAGTTGATTGCTTTCTGTAATACATGTTGCTGCTGAAAACTGAAAGAAAGGTATATACGGAGTACATAAGAATATTTTAGAGCCGCAATTAATTTTCCATTTTT
>JAQGAI010001090.1:0-16043 GCA_034696905.1 Lepidocyrtus violaceus | reverse complement strand
TGCTATAAAGTTGCAATTAAAACAAAAGAAGCTACAAAAATCGTTAAGAGTTGCCCCGTCCAATGCTTTCCGTCATTGGATTACCTATTAAATTATATAAAGTATTCCTGTTGTTTGGCACACCTACCTATTTTCCTCTGAAATTTCGCATATTCAGCATCACCATCGCCTCCCCTCGATTCTGCTCTAAACAAATTAAAGAGTTATTCAGTTTTCTACATACCTAGTAAAAATAACCCATGGTCAATTTGTTAAGATCCCGTCAATGAATTTAGCGAACGTTACCTTGTTTTTATTTCACTATAAATGTTCTGGTCATTCTTCTCCCTATAGTAGCTAAGCACTGTTATTACAGCACTTATGGACCAAAATAGCTGAAAAATGAAGATAGCTCGAGTTAGCACAGTTGGACGAGCCACGCACATTAAATTCTTACTCAATAGTAGAGTGTAAAGTAATGAATATGATAAGATAATATAATATTTTCAACAAAAAAATACCATTTCGAAGAGAACAGTTATTTTAAGAACTTTCTCTAGGTTTAACTGCCGGAGGCTCCAACCCATATTTCGTTAGCCGACTTTTAGCAAACCTGCAACCTTGTTTGGTCATCTTCGTCTTCTTCAAGATATCCATCCATCAAGGTTGCGTACAGCATTAGCATAGCTCAAGTAGCCCCATAATAATTATTGAATGCAGTCGAGTTTCACAATTTTGAGAATTCATGCATTTAGCGTTTTTCGATGAATATGTCTGATTTGAAATGAAAGTTTCTAAAACAACGTAATAATAAAATAATTAGGGAATCGTATTTTATATGCAAAAATCGTAATACATGAGGACTAACAAAATGAAATGAACAGTTTTGGATAATGTAACGATACGATAGCCTGGTCACTTTGTTTTTTGGTAGCCGTCATGAAATCATTAAGATGAGCTAAATGACATTATGACAAATGAATTTTTCACAAACGACTTCTCAATTTTTTTTTATCATTGCGTTATGCATTTATTTTTCGGACTTCAGTTTATTACGTATAGTAATTGTATATAGCATTAAAATTGTCTTGCATTTTGTTTTTTTTTCTTTGCTTTTTATACAGTTGTTTTCCAACACGCGCATATTTAACTTTTTTTTTGCTAACTGCAAGTCGACGGTATGCGGTTTCCGGAAACAACCAGAGGAATATATTGTTGTTTTAAATAGTAGTTTTTACATAAAAAGTATCTTTTCATATCTTCTTCGTTTTTTATGTAGTTTTTAAAAAATACACGAAGTGTAGTAGTAGTAGCAGTACATATGTATGTACTATTTTTAGGAATATATTATATGTATATTAAACTTAAAATATAACGAAGTTACATATACACTTTATTTTTTAAAGTGTTCCACAAACGGCACATTTTTCAATATTAACTTATAACTACTTATACTTATAACGTACATTTTTTTTCTATCATTTTTTTTCTTCAGAGCACAAAGTAAGACTTCTTCACAACACTATCTTTATTTAACATTTTTTTCACTGTTTCACTGCAGGCTTTCGGTTTTTTTTTGTAATATCTTGAACATTTTTATGGGGGTTTTTATTGGTTTTCTGAATAGAGTAAAGTAATCATAATGAATGTATCTTATGCATGTATATATATTTGATATATTTTTTAATGTGAAGTGTGTTGTTGTATATTTATATACATAAAACAAATATATTTATAGTATAATCCTTAGTTCTCTAAAAAATAGTACAATTATCTGTGTAAGTTGCCCACAACTTAAAATATACATACATATCATCATAATATATGTATTTTCTGCATTTTTTTTTGTCATCACCACCACAAACATAACTAGCCTGCAAGCTCACAAACACGGCATTCACCGATAAATCTGACTGACTAATACTCTACGATTTAATTGCTGTATAATAATAATGATTTTTTATACACACAACCTGAAATTCTAATATCCTATGAAAAAAAATGGTACATCGATTCCATTTGCAACACCGTTGTAGCAACATACCGTTTCTTTTATTTGTGGAAAAACTGAACCCCAAACAGTGAAAATTGAAGTCAAGTGACATAGGTACTTACTTATGTAATTTAATTATGTCGGGACAGTGACACTTTCTTCTTTTAAAAACATTTAATACTACAATACTACGCGCGAAAAATTAATAGCTAACTAGTGTACCGCGTCATTCGTCGAAAATCGAAATTAAAGGAGCGTTCTTTTTTAAAGTTTTCATGGCTGCTGCTGTGGCTTAAGAGTAGGTAGTTTTATTTTAAACTGTCATCAGTACGGTTTGCTTGCACAAAGTGAAAGTGCAATTTGACAAACAAGGGGTAAGTCACTCTTACAAACTGGTTAAACGTATATCGTATTTTTTTTAAAGTGAAAGTTTTCAGTCTCTTGTTCCTGCTTAAGTTTCTAAGAAGAAAGTTGCATTATCAATGCGTTTAGTGCGTATTAACAAAAATGGCACTGATTCCACTTTGGGATGGAAAGTACCAATTATGTCTTGTGGGGAAAAGTATTACGCTAAAATTTCACTAGCAAATGAACAACTCAACAAAAAAAGAATTTTGTCTTTTTTTCTAACTACCTACAAGCATCTTCGTATCTTTGCGTAAACTGGCCATAATAAATGGATTATACTTGGAAGTAGTCTGCATTTATTCTACAACTCCTCTAGAAAGGTATTTTTTTACGGATCATCGTCGGCTGATGCTAAACTGGCATGGAACAATGAACATGTTTTTTTCCTCTCAAATCTATTAACTTTCATCAGCATGAATTCTCGTTTGTTTGCTACCTTCCGAGTCAGAGATGTAGAATAATTTTGGTTTTAAATTGAAACGGGGAAACATGTTTTTCAATGAAAATTTTAACTAACTAATGAATGCATTTGATACATATTTTTAAAAACAAAGGGTTAAACCTAATGAAAGTTTTCTCATTTACGAATTTTTTTAAATTGAATTGAACTGGCGTGTCCCTTCTTTCTTCTGAAGGTAGTAATGAACCAACAACGCACAACGTTATAAAAATACCACTCCATATTTATGGTAAAAATGGTAATTAGAAAATATATTTAAGTTTAAGTCGGAGCACAAGAAACCCTCCTCTTTTTCTCTGTACTAAATATTTCAGTCAGTCAGTATACACGTATGTAAAAGGTAGCAAGAAAGAGCATAATATTATATTGTAAGGAAAAAAGTAGTCTATATAGTCATATTATTATCAATTCGTGTTTAATTGTTTGGCACATATTTAAATTTAATCGCCGTAAAATTGAAGACAGGACAGCGCCAAGAAAGTTTGGATGAAACGAATCTGTTGTTGTTTACATGAATAAACAATAATGCGTACAAGTAAAAGGTAATGTAATGTGTAAGGTTAATTATATAAATGTCTAGCGTGAACATAATAATAAATAATTAGTGTAAATTGAAATTTTATAATAACTGTGTGTCAAATGTGTGTACGCTTGCCACACAATTCATTACAAATATAATGGTCCAAGAACTACCTATATTATTATCACGATGCGGTACGATTCAAGTCGTGTATTTTTTAAATGAACAATACAAATATCACTGTCAGAAGAAGTCTTCTATGAAACAGACACATGAAAACAATGCCGAGCTTGATAGAAGACTGTCTTGCAATAAACGCCGGGGCTCAGTTTTTTATAAACCTTTTTTTTACTACGCAGTTCCCTTAAACTTACGATTTGCTTTCCATCTTTTCACTTCTTAAATTAAAACTAGTTTACTTTAATGTAGTAGTTACGTATTCTGAAGTACAGAGCGAATACTAAATAAGTAATTAATTAATATTAATATACAATTACATTGCTGTGTAATAATTAACTTAGTAATAGTTAAACTAGTACTTATGCATTTCACTTACGCAGTAGTTGCAGTTCAAATCAAAAACCAGCATTTTTCTCATAGTTTTATATAATCCGGTTTAAATGCTTTCCGATACAACCACTGTGTTACAACGCGGTTAGCCAACACGTTTTAGCTCATATAAATAAAAACTGCAATAGCCAGCCAATAAATCTAAACTTAAGTGTGTTTCCGTTAAAGTTAATCGTAGAAAATACTTCTTACTACACTCAACAACAAACACTTTGATGCCGAGATTGCTAACAAGTAATTAAAATATATTGAATAATATTTCCCACCCCTGCATTTCAGTTTTTATATTTTTTTTTCAGTGCAGCACGATTCTGGGAATCGGACAGTCTTTTTTCCATACAAATATAATTAACAGCCAAAAAGTAGTATTACTTTCAATTATTACGATAAGTTAAATATTATTAAGGTTCACAGAGCAAGAGCAGTTAGTGTAGTATGCAGGCTGAATTTTTAAATCGATTATGCATACAAAAAAGGTTAACAAGAGAAAAAACAAAACTGATTTTTAAACAACCATGTAAGAACAATTTCAAGCCTAAAGGTAGCTCTCAATCATCTCGTAATCTCATTTCAACTTCCATAAATTGAAGGAAAGGCAATTGGAGAGAAGAAACGAATAACATTGAAATTAAGAGGAAGACAAGGCCACTGAATTGAAATCTCTTTTTAATGATTCTACATGCATATGAAGCTATTGATTAAGTGCATGCATTACTTTTCAAAACACGAAATAATCGTGTCTTTTAAAACGGATTAATATTATACAACTCGTTTAAAAAACACAGACGAAATTTTTAAATAACCTTGAGCATAGAAGAGGAGATAAAATGTCTAACGAATAATTAAAAATTACTTAAGAAATAACTTTACTTAAAAGAAAAAACAGACTAATTTTAAAATCATTATTATATCCAATATTGAAAGAGATCAGATTGCAAAAGATGCAAAAGTAAAATTTCGAGAATTTTGAACACGTAAGTCCCATCCATAAATTAAGGATTCCAGAAATTAGCGTACCAATACAGATATCTATTGCATATTATTGTTTCAATTTTAATTATGGAAGAAGTGTAAAAATTTTCGGGATTAGCGGTAAAAGATAAAAAGGATGCCATTCGAAAGTATACACATTAAGTTGCTTCACAAAAACCCCTATTAATTATGTATTCGGTAAATTAAAAAAAAATGATTCAAGATGAGGACAAATTGAATAATCATTTCATGACATGATCTATGAAATCTCATAAAAAATGTCACATAAAACTGAGCAAAATAATCATTTCAACAAACTAATCTAACGTATTCATTACGTTCAGGTAAATGAAATTCCTAATAATAATAATGCATTTTAGAGCTTTCAACATCCAATTTGGAATATACGACGGTGTTGGCAGTCTTTTAAACATTGGCGGTTGGTGAACTTTCGGACAGTTAAATCATTTCAAATCTAATTTCGCAAAGCGATGATGGCTAACACAAAAACTAAAGTTTCTTATTGTGCTTTTTAAACGTTTTGCATTCTCGGATTTAACTATGGTTCAGTTCCCATTCCAATCTCACTCCCGTCGTCTACCGTAAAACTTTCGTAGTTTGTAACTTCAAAGAGCTTGGTTTACTTATAATCTTCAAATCTCCGAAATATGGCAATTAATATTGTGTAATATCATCCTTTTTACAATCAATTCACAAGTCGTCTTCACGAAATCCGCAAGTCGATCTTTTTGGCTGGTTGCTGGCTTGAATAACTAACCTTACTAATAATTAATTGGTTAAGGGGAAGGACTGTAATTAAAAAGAGATTTAAAACAAGAAGATATGAGTACAGTGACGAAGCTTTTTCATAATTTTGTATGAAAACATTTTTTTTAAATTTAAATAATTGAAATTGACTCCCACTAGCCGTACTGCACCAAAATGCATTTCCATTTCTTACCTAACAAAATTTTGCACATTATGCCAAATGCATTGTCCAAGTCTTATCAGTGCTTTTACAAATAATTACACAAATTATATCATAAATCGATAATCACAGAAGGCCGTTTTTTTCTACAAAATTAGGTTCAATATCAATAGATTTTTCTCCCTTCCAATTTGTAATTTACAGTGTACAAAAACGTAGGAAAAATATTCCACATTTCAATGAGTTTTTTTGGGGAGCGTTTCACTCGACAAACCATGGACAGTAACTACCCTGCAGTTATGCCACCGATACTTTAACAACGACAAATTAGTAGATGATTGAGATGACAGAATAATTTGAACAGATCCAGGATATAAAGAAAAATGTGCACAGTCTCTTTGATATGTCTTGCAGATTTCCTCCTAAATTTATAGTTATCTTATACACTATGACTCGAGCTAAAAAAACCTTACAGTTCCTAATAATATTATTTTAAATGCTTAACGATTGGGACACAACGATTGTTTTGCTGTAACATAATTGATGATTTGAATATTTAGCAACTCGATTACCATTACCACTCAACATTCTTGCTACGCTAATTTAAAATATAGAACTGCTCCTCAACGGTTAATATATAATACAGCCATTCCAGTCCTCCGCAGCCTTGATTATTTGAATTCCCATGAAAATATTTTGCATTACACTCCCTCACCTCGTTAAAACACCTCTACAGATATGGAAGGCTTTGGACGATACGTATTACAGAAGGCCATTTACACAACCGTTCACGTTGTCTTAGTTTGAACGAAGCTATTCTCAAACTCATCAGATAGATCCCGATCCTGGTGTTGGGCATCGTATTCTGTAACTAGCCGCTTGATGTGTGATAGTTTTTCGTGCAAGTATTGGAATTTCTGCCGAGTCTCTAGATATTTCTTATCCCGCTTGTTGGCATAATATTCGTTTATTATCAGTTCCTTAAATTTCTGTAAAAAACATTGCAAACATCCAATTAGCATTAAGAAACAGGCTAACGGAGACCGATACTTTAAGAATGTAAAACGACAAAAGCCAAAAACAATCACCTCATAATCCTCCGTTCCCCGTTCTTCTTGACGCAGTCTTTCCTCAAGATGAGCAAACCTTTTTGAAACCTTATCTATCACAGCGTACAGTTTACGATATTCCGGATAGTCTGTATTAAAATCATCCTTATATTTACTCCGTTGGTCAACGGATTCGACAGTGGTATACCGCCTGTTAATAATAATACAAACATCCACTCGTACAATATACTTCACCATTTCAAATACCCATAATATAATCATTACCACATCACCGTGACCGTAGATAGAAGTTTTGATCACAATAAAAATTCTTACTTTAAATAAGAAGGATGATAGTCTAACGGTAGTTGGACAGGATGGGAGTCCCCGTTAGTTTCCATACAGTGTCCATCACCATTTTCAACAACTCGGGAGTGCCTCTTCTCACTACTTCGTTTCGTACGATCTTTACTTCTGGAATCCCTTTCCTTCTCCTTGTCAGTCCTTCTTCTGTCCCGATCCTTGTATGAATCTTTGTCACTACTTTTGTCTCGTGGAACAATAATATCTACATTCGCATTCACTTCGAAGTTGCATTTTCCGTTGGATCTCTCCTTATGTTTTGACGGCATCACAGGCATATTATTATTGGATTGGCTTTTCTGTTGTTGCAATTGCAAGTTGTCCACTTGACTGTCTGGGCTTGATTGAGGCGTATTATGAAAATTCGTGGTTGAGCTCACGCGGTTACATCCATTCGTTAAATTCGAAGTAGTGTTGACAGAGTTATGGTCAGAAGATGAAGTAGACTCCGACTTTACAACGAGTGGCTTAGTGGTCGAACTGTTATTGATAGGGTGGCCATTACTGCTACCATTGTTATAGTTTTGGTTCTGACTTCCAACCGATCCTCCACTTGTGCTGCTTCCATTTCCACTATCTATGGAATCTGTTTCATCTGAATCTGCTCTACTAGGTTTCTCACTATCAGGAAGGCCGTGCGAATCATGATTACCGTTTCTTGATTGCCAGGATGTCCCAACAGCGGCAGACTCGTCAAGAACAGCATCACCCTGTGACGAATGATATCCGTTGCTTCCCGCATAGCCGGGCGATGGTGAGGTGTCCATAGGTTCAAAATTACCGTTCCGGGGACTTCGATGATTACCAACTATTTGACCGTGTCCGTTTGAGCCATTCTGAACAGATAAGTTACTATTACTACTACCACTAGTTCCTATAGGGCTAAGTCGCTCAGCGATTCGATTGTTATGCGAAGAATATTGAGGTGAGGAGCCGTGAAACCCATCCTTCTCCTGTTTCACAACGAGCTCTGACCGAGAAGAATGGTTTCCGTTGGCACCATGTCCATTCGAGCTTCCTCCAGAACCCGGCCTCTTGAAGTGCGAAACTCTAGTCTTTTTATGGGGAATGTCTCCAAAATCTCCAACGCCTTCAGGAAGGATACCATTTATCGGCCGTTTAGTTCCTTTAGACGCTTCCAAGCTCCCTTCGGAAGGAGGTGGATTTTTATAATTTCCATCACAAGAGCCGTTTAAAGTTATGGAAGGCTTAGGATAACTTAACGAGTGACTATAGCTCGAAGGAGAGTGACCAGATCCTATAGACGAGTTACTTCGAGGGGATAAGCTGCTAGTACCGCTTCCAACACTACTGTCGCTCCCCGGCGGGGTTAAATTTTGGGGTTTCCGCCTAAAAGAAAAAGAGTTTTTTCCGTTATGATCACAAAACTTCAAGAGCATTAAAAAATACATTTGCTATACATTAGTAACAGTAAAATTGTACCTCTTCATAAGCTGTCTTTCCTGCTCAGAATAAAAAGGCCAGTCTTCCTGAACATCGTTCCATACACCTCGAAGTAAACTGTATTCGTTGTCCTTGAAGTTTGCGATGTGCTGGAGTATTGTCATGAAAACTTTTTTATCACGGTCCTTTAACCCATCTGCACCAAAAGGAAAGAAGACAACATTAACGCATTTTCTAATAACAGTTGAAAATCTTTTTAAAAATGTTTGAATGCTGAATGGTTCTGTGCCTTACCACTATAGAGTCTTTGATGTAATTCAGGCTTCTTATATGGCTTCACTGCGAGCATGTGAATAAGTCTTTCCCTAAGAAAATTAAAAATGTTATCACTATTAGAACACCATCATATGAATAGACAATTATACGACAGTGACTGATCATAGCTGCGTAGCTTACTTTAGTGGCCTTTTCGAAATGTCTTGACTCCCAGAAATAACCCCGTTTTTGGACCCGGATCCATTCACCGACGCAGAACCTCCATTACTTACTCCGCTTATCACTTTCCTACTATTATTAATATTATTAGCGCTGCTGCTGGATGAACTGTTGTTGCCGTAAGGTAACTTTTGACTATTAGACGAGTTATTATTGGCAAAACTAGGTGCTGATAGATGCTTAGGTTGCTGATGATGACTACTGTAACTTGGTGACTTTTCTCTTCGTTGCGGAAGTGGTTGCAATCCCACCAACTTCTTTTTCACCTTTCGTCCAATGTCTGAACAATTTGATTTAATCTCCTTCGCACTAATCATAAATAAAAACAATCACCATAATTAGCTTGCTATTCAACGAAGTAATTTTTAATTGTAAGTTTATTTTGAGCGAACTAGGCGAAATTTCATCTTACCATTCCGATTTACTTTTCTGTTCCAGTTCATTAAATCTGTGCTGAGTTTGTACGAACACGTCATCATTAGCTTTGATCCGCATTTTGTAGGATAAGGGACCGGCGGATTCCAGCGATCTATTTATCATAAGCAAATCATTCATTTACATCCATAGAAAAGTAGTACATTCCGTTTTCATTTAACTTGACTAGCTTCAAGATGGCACATACCTCGGGCCGCATTGCTGAATGCATTCGAAGCTCCCCTGTGGACCTTCGATATCGCTATTTGTTGAAAGACCGAAATCGAACGAGTGGCCATTTTCGTTGGCTGATGAAGGAATATGAATGTTCTATAAAAAGGAAATAAAAAACAATGAAATTAATAAACAACTTTAATTTAATTTTAATTTAATAATTTTAGCAATAATTTAAAGAGAAAAAAGCATATTTGCAATTTTGCAAAGCTATATTTATTTATTTGAAAAAGACAAAGTTCATTGGTTTTGTTTGCATGTTTTGTTTTAGCAAGTATGTAAATACAAATTAGGTGGTCAGGGATTTTAATTTTAATACCTACTATGATGATATGATCATAAAATAATTTGATTTGAAGCAAGATGGACATGCATGCAACACTTGATTAGGTACGTTCCAAGCAAATTTGCATACCAAATATAGCGAAAACAAATATCACGCTTGGCGGTTGTACGAAAAAATGCATTCATTCAAAGCGAAAGCTCTCAGAGAATCAGAACCCCTTCTCGTTTGAAAAATGACGTTTTGCCAAAATATTATTATGTAATAGTGATACCACAATCAAAAGCTACAAGCAAGTATGATATGATTATGATCGATATATCGGCCTAATCTCAATAGACATATTATTTTTTCTTTCATGAAACTGCCCAACTCAAAAAACATTCACTATCAGAAGCGTCAAATTTCGAGTTTTCAATTTTTCTTCTTAAACTTTATACGTAATTTAGAGACCAATTTGGCTTTTTAAATAAAAGGTAGATATTTCCTTGCTACACTAGCAAACAATACACTTCAGTGCAAGAATATTATGCAGATAACCATAGAACAGCGACTACTACTTCTTTATTCATCAATTTTTCGCCTGTGGCCAGTGGTCTCTGTATAAATAAAATAAACGCAAGGAGTGATAGCATTCATTTCCTTTATTCTCATCGAAAAGCGCAAATTAACCATCATAAGGATACTACCTCAAAAAATTAAAGTTAATAAGCGTGGTAGTAAGTAACGTGGTAGGTATCTTCCTGTCTCCGCTGCGCGTTTACATTAAAAGGCGTTTATTAGTGGACGGCACAAGATAGAAAATGTATATATTTTGAAAATAATCCATCTAAACAAAACGAAGAGGAAGAAATGATGTCATTCGTTCTACATATTACGTACACATAGTCCCCCTACTATTTTACTACTATGAAGCTGCAAAAAGTGCATAAAATGTAATTTACATGAATACATAGATTTACATTAAATGAAAATTCCTTCAAGAAAAATGATTTTCTTTGAAAAACTAAATTTTTAACAGCCACAATCTGGCCACGGTTGGACTGCTTTCTAAAATGTTGGATGATTGCCTTATGTGGCAGTGCTTCTTTTTGCTATTTTATATACTTTAACTGAGCATCCAAAAGAAACGCTTTTTTGTTCTCTCAACATTTAAGAAATTGCTTTGATGAATGACTCAAATAGTAATATGTACAGATAGACCAGTAAAAATACAATAGGATGTGTAAAAGTTTTTTCCATGAAATATTATTCAATACGGAGTCTGAATAGGGCTGATGGCATGCTTTAAAGTGGAGAAATCTTCTATTCGCCAATGAAAAATCAAACAAAAGAGACAAGTACCTATTAGACATCACATCACATCACTGTGCAATCAAACATTTTCCCATTTTAAAGAGATTTTTTCCCTTTATTAAATCAGATCCATTTTAGAGTTTTTTCTGTCAATATTTACTTTACAACAGCATCGTCATTTTCATTTTCTAAATTGTAATGGCTCATCATTTTACTTCATTAATTTAAAAGGTTTCTCATACATATTTGGTGATCGTGAGGATGACGTTAGCTCGCAAAAAAAAACTAACAAAAGCAACAACGCGCAACGTGCCGACCTGGGTCGATATCAAATATCAGAAAAAAATCAAGAAGTCTCAGCCTCGGTAATAAAATCTTGGACTTGGTCACTCTTCTTCAAATGAAGATATTCTGTATTAGTTTTGCAAACAAATTTTGCCATCTAAACCTTCTCCATGACATGACATACTCACTTAGTTTTCTGTTGCCTAATCCGTTTCGGCAATGTTACATATCACTTGAAGCAAAAAAAATTGTGTGGTATTTTACGGCAAAATTGTCTGCTTGGGTTCAGATACGACGATAAAAAGGCAACACAACGAACCACGTTGTAATATGGACTGCTTTAATTGTAGGCGGATTTAATATTCTTTTAAAATGAGATAAAGAAGACTTATCCATCCAAGTTAAAAAAAACTGGGGATTCGTTACCTGCATGCTTATGAATGTGTGCTTTATTTGAACAGTTTAATTCGCTTGCTTGTCAAGAGCTTTGGAATTTTATTCATCGCATTTGAGAAGAGTATGGGATATGTTATACATAACATGGCTTCGGCCATGACTCAATTTCAGTAAAAAAAAAGTCAGATGAATAGATATAGTTTTGTATAAATGTCAAATCAGTTTGTGGGTTTGCAATTTTCATCATCCAATCGTAACACACCAAAGATAATTTTGTAAGAATTGAGGAAGGCATCAAATTAGTGGAAAAATTATACACGAGTTATTCAAGCCAAGCCAATTCATTTTTTTATACAGATCATTTACACCTTAAGACAGGTCGAACACATTTAAAAAGAACCAGACGATGATGACGAGGAGCGGAGACGGTTTTTCGAGACTTTATCGGTCGGTCGGTGGTATACCTATTTTTAAAATGTTCACATTGGTTTGAGCTAATTTCTTATGTGGCATATCCGCAGTTAACACATGAGCAGAAAAATTGTTTTCTTTTGGCTCATACATGTGCTGTTTGTCTACCTATATTCATTCTGCATTTTATTTGTCGCTCCTCAAAAAGTTTTGCAACAACAACAAAAAATCCTCCCGATTTTCTACAGTTTTTAGACGTTTATTTTTTTCACACAAAATTTCCTCATCGTGGACATTTTTTTGGCGGAGATAACCGCAGCCAAAGATTAGCATACTTCTTAAGATTTGAAGCTATGCTGTGGTTGACGATGTGATGGCGAAAAAGGCACCAAACCAACTTGAGAAGTCGCTGTATTACCATTCACATGACAAAACATTTAGCGTCAACTGACACACATAGGCATAAATAAATTACGTGGTAAAGAGGACTACGGATTGGTAAAGGATAAAAGCGAAATATATTACAATCAGATTGAAGAATTCGAGCAATATGTATCTGATGTGATGTGTACCATCAAACAAAACCTAAACCGCATAATTATTATGAGACAACAAATATGTTGCGCTTGCGACTTGTCAGCAATTTTTTGCATGCTACTTTAAAACAGTGTCATATCATATAATATAATGATATGTGTGGGCTCCACCCAAACGGTTCAAGAAGACCTCGACGCTCGCCTTTGTTTGAATTTTATTTACTTCTTCAGATTCAATCCATCAAGATCAAACTGCATATTATTACTATTGATCGAAGAAACAAGTCCATTAAATATGCACTTATTGAGTGGATCTTGCTTGTTGGAGGAGAAAAAAACGTCTATGTAAAGGGCAACAGCAAAAAATAATTTTGCATTTTTTAAGGGATACGTACCTTGAAAAAATACTGGCAAGCATGCATCTATGTACAAACTGCAATTTTATTATTCTACCGTGATGCTGATCATATCATATGATAACTAACAAAAGCCCAGTAAAATAGCCAACCATATTATAAGCTGTATTCACCATCATCATTATATCATTTTTATAGCGAAAATTATCATTATCATAAAAAATATTGCAAATAGTAATACGTGGGGTAAAAGTTGTCATGTTGAAAAAAAATCTCTACCAACAAGCCAACCACCGCCGTCGCCGTCACTTCTTTGTTAATCGAATTCCAATACGATTATCGCTTGACAATGTAGTACCAACGAGAGCCTCACATTCACATTGTCACTACATTTTACAGCTAAACAATGAGAGCCAAGTTGAGTAAATCAATGTTAAAAGAATACATGCATCAGGGAGAAATGTGTCGTTTTGTTGCATTCATTCTCCTCTCCTATCTAACTTCAGCATCATTATTACATCCATCCATGTCATCCCTACATACTTATTTGTATTCTTCCCTTTGCATCTATCTCCTCTGAAGTTTTACACTTTGTGACTGATTTTGTAACAAGAAATAAAGCGATGTTATTATTACAATCAAGCATTCGAGAGACGAGGGAAGACAGAATATAGAACCTGAAAATCAAGTCTAAAGTAAACGGACGACAGGCAATGAACAAAACTCATCACAATTAAAGTACAGGACGAAAGGGACAAAAATATTTTTTATCTTCCTTGCATTCAATTCAGCACATTCAATATTCAGAAGTCTGCAAATAAAAACATATAAATAAATATATGCAGTATTGTGTCACATCATCATCATCCTCCCCGTCACCGTCATCCTCATAATCTGATGCGAAAGTATATTATTGTTCATGTCTATTTTTTTTCTGTAACGAGAAATAATGAGTTGTGTGTCGAAATAATAAAGGACTATTTTTCCATTCCGCTGAGTTCTCCTTAGTTTTGCTGCTCCGTTCCTGTCGTATTAACTCTTTAAATATCTCGTTCGTATTAGAATAGAAGGCAGAGAGAGAGAGAGAGAGAGAATACTAGATTAGGACATGGCGTGGTGAGCAGAGCGGATCACCTTTTCTGCGAAAAAAAAAATACTTATGCACTTTTTGCACTCACAATCAGCAAACTATAATCTAGATATGCACATACAAGCAGAATATAAACTGCCAAGAAGATGTTGATAAAAATGATTTAAACCTTATCTTGGCTGATAGCGAATAAGTCTTTCTGATAAAAAAAATCATTGCATTAATAATGGCTCGAATTTCATACATGTGCAGTTGCATATTATAAACATAGTTTTGATACAGAGCACAAATAATACAAATAATATGGAGGAGGAGGTGGGAAAGGTGTATTGGTGGGAGATATCACTCAAGCTATCTCAATCATGGAGGATTCCAATGAATTGTATTGAATCTAGGACTTGTTAGGAATGGAAAGTAGCTGGGTATCCAAATCCAAAGATGATATGGCTGTAATGTAGGGTTTAAAAAAGTTGTGAAATGCCATTTATGAAATTGAGAAACTCTAAATATAATACTAGTGCTGGTACTGATGATGCTACTTAAGGTTAAAATACTCCTGCTTCAAGCTGCCCATATTTTTCTGCGGTTGAGTAATATGGATCCGGTTTTGATCCGGAATCATGTGCGGCTTATTTTGTTATTGATGTAAAAAACAGATTGATTTGTTTTCGAATAATGTTTCTTTTGCAAAATACCAAGTAGAAAGCATTCCAATCAGATGTAAGTAGGTAGGTACGGAACAAACCTCGAAATTACAAATGGAAAGTTTTGAGTTTCTATTTCATCCTAAATATCTAATATCTGCACAGCACCTACCTAAATCATATCCCTGTTCCATGCCATTACTTATGCCTAGTGAATGATCAACATGGATGATGATGATGACACAGTTCACCGAGTATGGAATAAACATGTTATGTTTTTAACGAAACCACCTTACTGTGTGTGAACCCATTTTCATGCAAACAGTGACTGACACTGGTGATTTAGATGCGTCACAAAAGAAACATTGGGTTAAACAAATTCGCCAGTAAATTTGCAAATATATTGGTTTTGACTTCAGATTTAGTTCGATGAATACACAGCGACTGGTGAAGGAGACGACAGACGACATCGTAATGAACTATATAATGCAGACTTATGACTGAATAAAAAATGTTCATAATATTTCACATCATATAAGCCCGTGCATGAATGAACCAGCTAATAATCATTTTTTTACAAAATAAAACTTCATTCTCATCTCGGCCTTACTCATCCTTGTCATAAAAGTAATTTGGGTATTAAACTGTAAATCAATTTAGCGCAAAACTGAGCAATTTCCTAATACTGAGTTACGTGATCGTTACACGAGCTAATTAAAAATCACTAAAAATGGAATCTATACAAAATGGTTCTATTTATTTGGTAATTATTGGTTTAGTCTTTTTTTATTACATACATCCAACAACATGCATCCATTTCAGCTGGAGGTGGTACTTAACGCAACGATGTCAAAATTAAAACAACTTTTTTTTTCATAATTGGCCAAATTATATAATAAGAAACGCTATATTAAGCACGCAATATCCATTCATGCGAGACTTGTCAACAACGTGACT
>JAQGAI010001089.1:0-16045 GCA_034696905.1 Lepidocyrtus violaceus | reverse complement strand
CTCTCATCAACAGCATGAATATCAAACACCATGGCCAAGGTAACGAGAACAAAGGAGATATTTGTAAATCGTTAATCAAAATAAAAAATAAATACATAATATTGCATTATTGTTCTTTTTTTTGTTTCTAGATTTTTGGTGGAACAAGAACAAAACAGCTTGGTTCAATGGTTCCAATACCAGCATCTACCGAAAAGCTACAGTCGTCATTTCTTTTACGTGAATTTCACAAAATTTCAAAAGTACGTTTTTCTCGTCTTCAAAATATCAGACCAAAACATGCACACCTACGTTAGAGAGGAATGCGTGTAGTTTGAAACAGATAACAAGGATTTTTCCTCCTTATTTTTCCAGGTATTTCAAGGAGAAGCCCATTTACTTCAACATCGTCCGTGACCCAGTGACAAGACTCTCATTGGACTACTACAGCAGGCGGAACAAGTCATCCAGCATAACGAATCAAGAGGTTCACAGGAGGAACTCAATAACTCCTGGCTCAGGTACTATACTATCGCCATCACACTGTCATATAGTCATATTACATTCATATTGCTAAATAGGCAGACGATGACGATGATGAAGGTAGGCGTGTGCGTACCATATCATGTCGTGTCTCTTTCATACATGAAAAATCCCAGCATAATTACAAGTCTCCGCGAGTTTTTTTTATTTATTTCCCTTTTCAAAGCTAACATTGAACATGACTAATTTTCTCCTTAACGTTGAAAATGCTGTAGGAACGGAATGGTACTACAGGACCTTTGAGGAATGTATTCTGCAAGCTGACCCTGAGTGCCGTTATACGGCTGGAGAAAAGTCGTTTACTTTAATGATCCCATTTTTCTGCGGACAACATAACTCCTGCGTGTAAGTATCAATGTTATGCTTCATGTTACATTTATTCCGGCCAAGAAAAATCCTCCTTCCCTTTCATATGTACTTACGGGAAATTGCATAAAAAAAACTTTTTTTTTGGATTACTTCCTGGTGCCTGGAATTAAAGGGGGCATGGGGAAAGTTTTAAAAGCTACGTCCTTATTACGTGATTTTTCCTTCTTCGCTTTCTCCAGCATAAAGGGGACGAAGCATAGAAGGAACGGTGTAAGCTCCTTTCTTTTGTTTAGACTTTTGCGAGAGGCATGAAAATTATCCATTGTCTTTACAGAACCCTCTATTATTACCCCCTTCTTCATTTAGGACAGTGACAGTTGTACTATTGTACGTAATATGTCTATGTATGTCCATGTCTTTAACGGAGCATAAGTCCATTGATTTTATTTCATGGTATTCCTTCATAAACTAATCGGTTTCTTTTTTTATATAAAATATGTTATGCTCTGTTCTGCCCCGTCTACTTCTACTTGTCTGCTTGTCCATTACCACTTTCACTTACGTTAGTATGTTTTTTTTTACGTTTTTTTATCTGCAGAGTAATCAATGATAGGTGGGCCTTACAGATGGCCAAGTTTAACATTGAGTCGGAATACTCGGTGGTGGGAGTGTTGGAAAAAATGGATCAAACACTCTTCGCGTTGGAAAAGTTTGTCCCGAAATTCTTTTCCGGAGCAGCACAACTTTATAATGAATTAGGTGAGTCGTAAGCTGAGCGCATCGTAAGTAATATAATGAAAATGAAAGAAATGAACTGGGCTCCTTATACCTACCTGGGGCTTCCGGTCAGACTTTCGATCAGACACAACAGAGAAAAAAAACGGGAGAAAACGTAATAATATGGGAATGCGACAAATCTAAATCTCAGGAACAAAAATATTGTATTCTGGATGAACACATAATATCTATGTAAAACCAAGTTGTAGGTTTCGTAGCCAAGGGGAATATACGAATGTTTAGTCATGCGGCAAGTTATCTCTGTTGTCTATGCACTTAAATTGATGATGGTTTAAATATAGTAGTACTGCCCGAGTATAATTTTAACGACGTTGGCACTTTCTAAAATTCTAATTCCATATATACGACACCGAAGAAGATTTTTAATAGAAAGTAGGTCCCAAGAAGACCAGGTATTTACATTAAAGGTGCGTATTATGTATGGACATGTGATTAATAATCAAAAAAAAAAACTGAAGGGATGATGAAACGTTACTCCTAAAACTAAAAGAAAAATCGGAATACGACATGTTCTCTTCGCAATCTGTACTCATTCATAGCGATTGAGTGTAGCGCTGTATGAAAAAAAAAGCATGGACATTTTTTGTTGTATGTACGTAGCAATTACTCATGGCTTGGTTTCATTTCCTTCCCAGCAGCTACAACAATCCACCCAAAATTCCACCCATCTTACAACGTTTCCGCCTACGTTCGTCAAATAGTGGAGAATGAACTATATAATGAAGTGGAACTATACCAGTTCATTGTTAGAAGACTGGCATTGCAGCAGAAAACTGTAAAACTTGACTAAATGTTTAAACATGAAATTATTATTGTAATCTCAGCCCTGCTATATGTTTTTTATATCTGAATATTTGACGAAAATGAAAATGGCAAATTATGTATTGTACTTTATTATATGTGAAAGTAATTATATATATGATAATTGAAATGAAAACATGAACTGTGTGATATAAAAAGGCAAATATATAGTGACTAAAATTTCCAATTTTATTAAACTTATTTATTTATGCCTGGCACAATACATTCGTAAGTTATCAAACTAACTGTACTCACCTCCTCCCGACTGAAAAAATTGAAATATTCAAAGTATTCTCAGGCCGTAAACATTGTTGATCAATTCAGTGACACGACCAGTACGAGATTACCTAACCTTACAAGCATGTTAATAGTAATTTTATAATAGTGTATAATAATATATATTATGTATTGGCTTCAGAGAGAAGCTACCTTTAAAATAAATCCTACAAGCACCTTTTCAGGCAGCAGTAAGCAGGATTACAACAATCTCTGTAACATTAAGTTAGTGTTTAATTAATTAATAAAATGTTGCTTATTCTTATATCTATCTATCTATCTAATTGGTTGTTGTATTTATAAGTATAAATAAATTCATTTGATGAAATCGTAATTACATAAATAAAATCACAAACTGATGTCATGAACATCAAACTTAAGTCAAATTATTCATCCGAGTCACTAGAAAAATATATTATAACATGTAATGGTATATCTGGTTCATGTTAAAACAATAGGGAAAAGAAAGAGCTAAATTTAATAACGTTTAGAACAGAACAAGTGGCAAGAAACTTTTACAATTCGTTAGGTACCATCTTTAAAAAAAATTACACTTTCAATAGCTCATACACCTGAAGGAACCTTGCAAGATAAAAATTAGTTCATGTAATCATTTCGATAGTTGATGAAAATTTAAAAAAAACCTCGTTCATTTCTATATTTCGCAGTAGTGTCCGCCGAATTTTCCGTTCATATTGATTATGCGTTTAGTTCAGTGTGATGAATAAATTGAGATTAGGTATGTGTCATATTCTTTTCGCAAATAGTGGGAATCAGAAGTAGAAAATAAAACCATTCTTTAGCTTATTTGCATGGTCTGCTTAGTAAGTACAGTACACCACGAAGCTACACACACTCCTGTTCCTCCAGTAAAGACCATCTTGGTTCTAACTAACGCAGCATCATCATCATAAAATTAAATAACGTCGTTAAACTACAATCAACTACTTTGCAGCAATTTAATACCTGTACGGTATCATCCAAAAAATAAAAAGAAAGTCCTGAAATTTCCTGTCAGAAACATCATTTACACTCGTCACTACCATTAAAATAAATAAATGAATACAACTTTACAACTATACTAACAATAATATGTGTGTTTTTGTGCGATTTGACTACAGATAATCACTATAATGTTGCATGTTCGAAGTTTAAAATACTGATTCAGCGGATCTGGATAGATGTATTGGATGAGAGGGTGATCGGGCGAGCCGTTTCTTTGGTAGTTTCTCTACGACCTTTTGGATTTTGGGGAAATCCAATCTTTCATCCGTCCGGGCTGACCAACAGCTCATCAGAATATCCTAAATTGTAAATTTAAAAAAATAAGGTATAAGTATTGGTTAAATAATTATGAAACGGCCTAATTTGTTGTGAATCACATTCACCCACCTTGACATCACGAGAAAATAAGGTTGGCAACGGCTGCCGAATACCAGCGCCAACTTGCCAGATGATTGCTTCCGGTGGTAGCCCTTTGTACGGCCATTCACCGGTCAGCAACTCATACCAGACTGTACCGAATGCGTAAATATCAGTCGATTTGGAAAATGGGAGCTCATTGTCGTACTTTGAAACAGGTTTCAAGCATTTAATAAGTTCTGGTGCCAAGTAGCATAACCAACCGGGCGGAATGCTCAAAGAATCTCCTTTCCTAAAAACAAATATGGCAAACATATTTGTCAGTTAGTACGTTACAGTTATCATTCATACCTAACACATAGACATCAATTGCAAATACAATCAATATATAATTAAATCCTACAAACCTATTTCCCTGACAAAGTTTTGTCACACTGAACAATCCAAAATCAGTAATTACAACTTTGCCATTTCCGCTTTCAATGAAGACGTTCTTGGATTTTAAATCCTTATGTGTGATGCCTCTGGCGTGAAGGTAGCCCATTCCTTGGGTGATTTGCACTGCCACTGCTGCCGTTCGATTCATGTTGAATTTATCTTTCCGGAGATGCAAATGTGTGTACAGCGACATCCCCTTGCACATTGAAGTGACTATGGCCAGCCTTGGAGGCTTCATACATGCGCCCATGAAGAGCACTAGATTTTCATGCCGAGTCTTTCGAAAGATGGCAACTTCTTGTTTGAATTGCTCCAGCGTTTTCTCATTATCCAGGTAACTCATATCCAACACTTTGATTGCTACAGCTCCGTGCCAATTCCCCCGATAAACGGTTCCAAAATGGCCCTTTCCAATTTTGTCGCCGATTTTTAGCTCGTCGAAGGGAATATCCCATTCACGATTTGACAACTGGAAGTCCAAATAGAAAATACATGATATGAATCAGACTGAAACAACTGGTCAAAGATGTAGACATTTGTGTAAAAATTAAATATTTACCGAATTCTGCCGTGGCCATGTACGTTCATTTGGTTCACCATCCGATATTTGACTATCCTGGCTATCAACACGGAGAGCCAACGTCTTCTCCGAATCCGTACTACCGGAACCGGATGTCTGCGATATTGTGCGATCAGAGTCGTTTGATTTTTCAGTGCTGGTACGATCATCATTAGTTACCTCACTGAATGGTATGGTTTCCAATGTAACACCTCGATCGAGATCAACATCTGCAAAGGAAGATGGAAAATCAGAAATTAACATCAATAAATTCAATAATCCAATCCAAATTAGTATAAAATTTAAAAGGGAAATAAGTTTCACAAACCAGGGTAGTGGAATTTTGAACTGGCAGGGGGAAACGGCGCAGGACTAGAAGGAGTAGAGCTGTTACAACTTGATGTGTTGGAACTGGAGTCTGGACCCTGAAAGGAGAAAATAAAAATAAAATTTCACGTTTAAGTTCGGCATAGATTTTTTTGGCAATTCATTTTAGCATTATTTATTTTTAAATCCATTCAAATACCGGAAATGGCTGTATCAGCATGTTCACTGGTGGCCGTGTTATTTTCCTATTTCGTACCCATTTCTGGTTTGGAGACGGAGGAAGCATTATAACTCCTGGGGATGCTCCTGTAATATTAAATGGATATATTAAATGGATTTTTTGACAGATACAAGAGCATATAGTTTAGGGAAGAATACGTACCATCTCGTAAATGCCTAACGAATTCATCGATAAATTCTGTTGGGAGACCACACGACGGCGGCACCTTCGGTTCACAGTCTCTATGGCATTTGAATTTACATTCCTTGCACTTCAATCCGATGATCATCTGCTTAAAACAGTAATCGCAAGTTGCCACTTTAAACATTTTGGAAAACCGATGAGATATCATGTGTCCCATACTCCTCGCCATTGTTGGAGTTCGGGGTGATTTGGGAACTTGGAGAGCCGCTGTAATGTAATGTAATCGCGTCACGTTAACTTCTAATATTATACACAGAATCATAATTTAACTGTCTGGGAGTAACGTTCATTCGCAATTAAAGAGGAACTTACATCGGTTAGGGTCTAAATCATCAACCACATCAACATGAGATGACGGGGGTGATTTGATAGGACTTGCAGTTAAAGGGGACGTGCTGCTCAAACTCGACCCTCCCACAGAGGAAATAACGAGTGAGGAGCTAGCACTGGCAGATGCTGCGTGTCGGCCAGAGAAAACGGAGTTCGATGTAGACGTTGCTGAGCCAGAACTACCATACTGTAGTTCCCAAGTAGCAGGAGGACCTCCCGGCCCCGGTTCCGTGGGAAGCCGTTCCCTTCGTTTAGGTAATTGTTCCAAGCTGTAACCACCCATTAGGCCGTTTCCAAAATTTAACCATGAATAGGAAAATGCATTCGAAAGATTGGGATTGTGAGCACTACTGCTAGGAGGTTTGCTATAAAGGCTTGCGCTACGGTTTGACGACCAAGTAACATGGTATCACAAAAGCCGAAGGAGAAGTTGCCAAGACATCACAAAATTGTATCACGAGTGTTGAAGCGATATAAATAATAATAAAAGAAACATACATTTAAACAAACAAGGCACGAGACAGGCTAAAAGGTGCAAATAAAAACAACAGAACACAGACACAGGAATATACAAACATTGGAAACATAATACATACAAGGAAAATGACAGAGAACAGGGCGAAATACAAATACCGGGACAATCGAATAAATAGATTTGCATAATTGGAAGCCGGCTATAGTTACTACTAAATAAAATATGATAACTCACCTGACTAAGTTGCTTTCAGAGGATGCATCAATCCTACTTGCAAGTTGTGACTCATGCGATTTGGACTTTGTCAAAGGAAATCCTTCTGGCTGCAAGTTTCCGGATGTTGATGCAGCAACCGGAGCCACAGCCTGCTTCTTCTTTGCCGGAGGTGTTGTTTGGAATTTTTTGTCACCTGAGAATTAGACAACATGTAACTGCTAAACACTTCTACACTACAACATTGCATTTAGTTGATATGTTGTTGGAATGGGTGGTGGCAAACCTTTCACTGGCGGAGTAGGTGGCGGCGTTTGTCCGGGATCATAAGATCCCGGAGACGTGGAGGACGGTGAGAAAACAGAAGAATTGGTGGGGGAGTAAATGTTTGGATGAGATCCTGGTGAAAACGCTGGAGAGTTTAAGCTAGACGGAGCCATAGTGGTCACTGGAGTACAGGGGGTAGTAGAGCAGAAATGGGATGACTGGCTGGTGACCGATCCAGAATTGCCATGGCCATGGTTTAAGTACTCCTCTGAAGGTACTGAGCTCCTTGCAGCTCTTGTACGACTGTTGTGAGGGGAAGCGGAGGTGATCCCACCCGCAGTCACCTCATTCTGAAGGTTCCACGAGTCCCAGTACAAGTCAGTCAAATCAGGATTGACATATGGGGAAATTTGCTTCCCATTTTCGTCACATTGTGACTTTAACGCATCTAAAAGATAAATATTAGCATGACATTATTAATGTTAGTCATGTATAAACTGCATCCTGCAACCAATTCAGCGACGCATGGCTTCAATTTCTGAGTTATACCTGTATAACGCTTTAATTGTTGGAGAGCTCGTGTCAGTCGCCTAGTTTCCTCTTCATTGGCTTGAAACTCATTCATCAACTGTCGAACTTCCGGCTCCGACCGATCTTTTAGATGCTCCAGGCTCGATATTCGGTTGCAAATGGCCTAATATAGAAGAATTTTAATTATCAGCACATAAAACATGGCGTTACTTAATAGTTTAGTGACAACATGACTTAACTACAAAGTGACAAAAGTTAAGTTAAGTAAGTATACGTACCTGAATGATTCTCACAGTAAGTCCTACCACCTGAAGCCATAGCTTTAACGATGGGCCTTGGCAGTCCGGAGGTAAATTTTCCGGGGCTATCCTTTTCTTTGCGATAAGCTGTTCTCCAAAATGCTTGACCAGTTTACCCTGTCAACATTCAAATTACAAATTGAACCTTTAACACCAACATTTAACGTACATAACCACAAAATTCAATATAATCTCCGACATATGTACCTCCAACGTTCTGATTTCCTGATGTGTAATCTCCGCACTCGTCGTGCACTGGGTTCGGAGCCCATCCAATCTCTCCGCAGACAAGGTAATAATGGGGTGCAATATCTTCAACGTTTCTAGCGCAGTAGCTTCGTCCAATACCCGTTCCATTTTTGTAAGATTGGATCAGCATTTGTTCTACATACAAATAACTTATCTTTTGGAAATTCCTTCCACACACTGCGTATTTCCCGAGCTGCACCCTAACCACTTTTGTTTCTGTTAAACTTAATTTTTTTTTTGAATTACTTATATCACGACACTAAATCCGAATGTTCCTGTCACCACTCCCGGAACATATTCGATCCGGCGGAAACATTCTCTTGCAATTTAAAAGCTATAAAGCTCCGTTTCAGTGAAAACTCAAGTAATCTGTATTAAAGTTCAAGTGACTTTATTCTGGTTCACAATTTTTCTTCTTATTCCTTCATCAACTGCAATGTATGTACTGCAACTGGCAACTGCTGAGAAGAGAGAGTTTCAGTGGCTAGTCAGATGGGAAGAGAGAAATCCTTTTGTTTTAAAAAAAACATTTTCTCTCTCTCTCTGTACATCTTTGTCACTTCACTTTCTTCTTCTTCTTCCTCCTCCTCGTAAGTTATTACACAAGTGAGTAAAAACTGACAATAGAGTTGAGTAATATCTCTACAATAAAATTACGATCATGTTTAATACCTTCTTCTTGTTCGTGTGTATTTCATACACACACAAAAAAAACGGATTTGATTATGCCCCAACTATAATATAATGGTGGGGTTATGATATGATATGATATTATAACAAAAAAAAATGAGTCAGATATAACTTATAATAACTATCGATAATATGCTATCAGCTATTGCTATGGTATGAAATGAAATGAGCTACATGTTATTTATATGCATTTCTTTGCGTATTACCTGTTTCAATCTTGAAGCCAAGTTGACTATAATATGATATTATGTGAAGAAGAAAAAACCATATACTTCACACAAATAAACATGAGTATAGTTAGAAAAGATAGAGAGAGAGAGAGCAATAAAATGTACATTTCAGTTTCAGTATCAAAATATCATAGTGCTGGCTAGGCTGCTGCAGCATGATGTTGAGCTGAGCTTGAGCATTGTATTTAAAAAGTATTGTTGGGTTGGTTGGTTGATGAAAATTGTTGAAACTGAAACACGATCATGAGCCGAAAAGGCAGGCGATGCCAAGTGCCGAGCAAGCAAGAGACAGACTAGACTAGACCACGCACTGCGCTTTGTCGAGTTTTTCTCGTGGTGGTGGTGGTGGTTGGGAGTTGGATCCGTGTATGGAGGATTTCGTTGTTGCATGATTTTAGCGTGAATTCTAGGGAAATGATGAAAGGACTTCTCCAGGAATACCAAACTACCAATGTTATGGAAGATTGCATGCTGCAGAATGCAGAACAGAAGAGTAATATCATGCATGACAAACGCAGCCTTCTTCATCTTCAGTTTTCAGAAAAACGAATTTTGCAACTTATTTGTGAAATTTAAAAAACAGAATTGACTGCATGCTAATGCTACCAACGTTAATAAAATGATCATTTTCAGCATGTTAATTGTGGGATGACCTGCAGTGCTGCTAACGTGTAGAGGACCGAAATTAGAAATTGAAGGAACGAAATCGTAATATTTTGTATGCACTAATTCGCACAGTAAATTTGTGCGTTTATCTTTTTATAATGAATATTATATTTTTATTATTATGTAACGTGATTTTACAAAATCAGGTAATAGAAAATAACTATCACAATTAAACTTTAACTTTAGAATGAAAACTTGTCTTGTCAGTAATGCACAGGATTATTTCATACAGGTTGCTGCATTTAGTTTCATGCATAAAACGGATTCTTAATTTCATTGGCCATGTCGCTAAATATTCCATCTAGCTTTTCATTCGGGGGAATTTCTTGCGTTATCTTCTTCAAGGTTTCGTGAACGGATGATGCTGTTTGTTTCAACATGAGATCTAAGTTGTTTAAACCTTGGGTGCACTCACTTCCAAGTATAGTTTCCCCTCGTTGTCGCTCTGTGGGTCAAATACAAAATAAAAAACCGTCGTAATATGGTTATTTAAAGATAATGGACAAGAATGTAATTGGATGTATATAATATTAACTTACGAATACGAAATTCAGTTATGCAGTTAACAACGTTACGAATCAATGAAAGGTCCGATTTCCACGTTGGGTTCTGACGCATCAACGTCAAAGCTTTGTCGTAATATTGTAGACCACGCTGAAAGGAAGCGACCTTCGTGTCCTTGTTACATTCCTCATCATTACATTCAATGTAGGCAGCCAATAGCCTCCCGTATACCAGCCAAATATGGTAGTTTCTGGTGCCCTGTGACGGATATCAGGTGGATTATTATTATTGTTATTAAAAATGTAATATTAAAAATTATACATGCAATTACGTTTTTACTATTTTCTTACCATGGCTGTAACACGACCAAATAATTTTGTCAGATTCCCTATCAGAGCAACCTTTGGCTTTGGCTCAGTTAGCACAATGTTTGCAATTTGGTCTAGTGCCATTTCATCAGTAAACTGCTTGTTCAAGTCCAGAATCCTGTGATAGGCTAGAACTGCGTCGGTCAGAACTTTCAATTCTGTCGCAACCGAGAGGATATTGCTCCACACTCTCCACTCGTCATAGCTGCACTTGACTGCCTCCTTGTATGCCCTCAAAGCATACTCTTTCCGATTTAACTTGAGAGCGCAATTAGCCAGATTGTTCCAAACTTGAAAGTTCTGAAATAGAACAGGGAACAGGTTATTGCATCCTTCAAACAAACATTTACAAAAGTTGTAATTCCAATTACGTCATATTCCAAATTAGCAGCATATAAGTAGGCCTGATAAGCTGTTTCATAGTCTTCAGTTTGGTAACATGCCCACGCCAATTTTATCCAACAAGGGTACTCCAACGGTACTAACTCCACCACCCGTTTAAAATAAACGACAGCCTCGGTATACTAAACAAAAACAAAACAGTTACTAAATTAGAAAATGTCTAGCATTTGTACTTTCTAATAGAGTACAGCATTAATTTGTAGTTGGTTTACCTCCTGACGCCGAAAATGATGATTTCCAAGCCTAATTTGTGAATCAAAGGACTTATGCGATGACAATTCCCACGCCTTTTCGTAATTCGATATTTCAGACGTTACATCGCCAAGAAGTACTAGCAGTTTTGGAGTTTCTCCCAACTCACTAATTTTTTCTCGTACAATCTCTTCCGCCTGCAAGATAAGAAATGCTAACTGTTACTCCCCGTCATTGATAACACTCAATTATACGTGGTAAGATTGCAGTCGTTAAAAGAGTTTATCAGCATGTTTGTTTACCTTATGGCGAAGACTCATCATTTCATAGCATATCACAACTTTCTCAAATAAACCCAATTCAGTGTAAATGGTAAGGGCCTCCTTCCAGTGTTCCAGCGATAAAAATATTTCCCCGAGAAGTATCTGAGGATATATAAAAAATTAAACTTGAACTATGTAAGCTAGCCGCCAAAATATCGAATAACAGGAGTGACCGCAACCCCCCTAACCTTAATCTCTGCTTTAGTCGGTTGTCCAGAACCAAAGAACAAGTGCTGTCTGTATAAAGTGTGAGCAGTCTCATCACCTTGCGTCACAATTTTATAAAGATCCTGTGAATATAAAACATTAGTTATGGTTATATTATAATTCTCTGAAATATCATACCACAATTACTGTAAATAGCTAGGTAATCGTAGAACCTACTTCTAACTGTCGAAGGCACCTGTCTATAGCCCGTCTGTCCAACTTCTCCAAACGACATCGTTCCATAAGGGCACTAAACCTGGCGCTCCATGTTAAGGGATGCTCTATAACAGCCTGTATAAATAAGATTGTATGAAATTGAGCATAACAGCTTAAATCTTAAAAGCACTTTTAAACTTATCGTTTGTTTATCAAAAAAAAATGTTTGAGAGAAGTATCAAATTACACTAATTAAAGCTTGAATTTCTTGTCTATCCAACTCCGTTTCATCCATCCCTCTCATATGAAACCTAAAAAGTCCACAACATTTATTTAAGCGGAGGGTATAATGGATATTATTATTGAGTGAGTAGTGACGGTGGCCAATAATCTTTTCTCACATCATTCCCAATAAAATGAGTTGATGAATTCCATCATGCGGCTGAGCAACTTCTTCCTCCACTAGCCGGATTTTATCCAGTCGAGTGTCATCATTTAAAACCTCTGACCGCGGCACATTCCCTGCGAGAGCAGGAAATGGGGCACATCTTACACAATTAGCACTGTCAGCGGGTAGCAATACATTAACAACAGTTTGAGGAGCCGGGGTCTGCTGATATTTTGTTCTGAAGCCCATTTTCCCTGCAAAAACAATACGATAACTCATTAGTTTTATGAACATCATATATTTATTGGTATATGTATTACATAACACATTTATGCTGAAAAATTCCAGTCCAAACCTGAGAAGTTCACTGTAATATTGAGGGAGTCCTTGGCTTGTGTAAGAAAGCGCTGCGAAAGAATTCCATCATAGTAGTAGACAAGCATTTGCGAAATCTCACACATAAACGAAGCCTTAACATCTTGCAAAGCCGCATCCATTGAATGGGATTCCAACCAGTTTATAAACTTGTCCGCATAATACTTCAGGTTTCTGGAGAGTAGCCAAGAACGGCGGGATAACATTCGCTGATGAAGGAAGTCGATGCGAAACCTCCAGATAAGGTAGAAAGGCCAGACTGCTGGATCATTTTCCATCGAGGAGAGAAAGTGCTTCGCAATTAGCAAGAGAGCAGGAGCTTTTACACTCTCCTCAAGTTCGCTTCCCTCAATATCCAAAAGTTCTCGTAGACCTTTGTTGACCTCAGAACCGGCAGCATCAGCAGAAGGTACGTGGAATAGCCGCAATTTTTCCATCACTTCACCACTTGGAATGTCTGGACCGGTGTAGTTCAGCTGGATGAAAATTCTTATCAAGGCGACCGCCACGAACAAATCCTTTTCTTCTCTGTGGAACAAAAAAGAACAAATATTAAAGTACACAATAAAAATAAATTCAATACCTTTTAAATTCATAGTTAAAGTTTAGGTTGCACTACCTATCCGATTTCATTATTTGAAACGGCTCTCGTCCTTTCATCTCCTCCAGTGCCTTGGCAGCAATGTCCAAAATATGTTTCAATGCACCGGAGTCCCAGCTAAGAAACAGGTCCTCGATAGGATTATTGGGAATGCTATCCCGTAACGTAATCTTGAATGGCTCCCCTAAAACTAGCTTCCGATGTATTTTGGATGTGTCAGAGTCCTCCTTAAAGAAACACTCCCCTCCCCCTCCTCGACAGCACCTGTCAGGAAGGGGTCGACTCCCATCAAGGGATTTATACGAACTTCGCTCCTCGATCCCATTGTACACCGTTAGACGGTCGTCTTCAATTAACCTCAGCATTATAGTCAGATGATGATGATGATACTACTTTGGAATGTCATTAAAAACTAAGGAAAACCTCGTTTGGAATATTTTTTTTTGGGGGAAAAGTGCGCACTCAACCTAAAACAACAGTGATGGATGATGACAAGGGAAAAAATTGACTTCCCAACTATCCACCTAACTACAGATCAACAATTTGCACAATTAAAACTAACACCACTACAATTAAACGCGAGTCAATTAAATGATACAAGACGAACGCACGTGTACCCTACAATCACATGCATGCCAAAGTTTAGATCAAGACCATTATTGCATTCAGCATTGGCATTGACTACGACAAGTTGCTCAAGCCATATCCCGCCTCTCCCACTCAACTCTATGAATGAACGCAGATGCATATATTTGGAAGTAGCCAAATTGTTGTATCATGTCGGCTTATTATTTTTTTAATTATTGTATTTTAATGCCAGAGAATGAGAATGTAAAAAATTCTGGTAATGTTATTTATTCTAAAATGTTTTATTATAAACTTCTACCGTATAAAATTTGTTCATATGGGATTTCAGGTTTAAGTTTTAAAAATATTTTTAAATCGCATTTATGAGTGTGTTTAAATCTAAATCTAAATATTAAATTTAGTGCTGGGATCCTTTGTTATTTTTGTTCCAACACGGTCTCGTCCAAGCATTCTTCTTCAGGTTGGCTTTGATTCAATGTTTCATTGCATTCTTCTGAGATTCGGGATACCGTTTTCTCTGCCTCCGACTCTTCCTTTATCGGCTTTTCAGTGAGATCTCGCTCCCTTTCCTGCAATAACTGCGCTTCCCTTTCTACGGCATTTTTGGCGTTGTCGCACGCAAGTAAAGAACAGTTTTCCAACAGTACTCTGGCAGCTTCGGCCAGTTCAGTCGAATTCCTGTAAATGTATAATCATACAATATAAATTATTATAGTTATTATATCACACTCAAAGCAAGTTAACAACATGCCGAATGAATGAGATTCCCCATAATAATAAAAAAAACACATTTAAATTCTAATTAAAATCACAAAAAACATACTTGACAGAACTATCCGAGCTGACTGTTAGATTCTTAAGTTTGTCTATGAACTCCAGACACCAACCAGTCACCTTGGTCTCATCAGTCTTAGATGGTTGCGCACGCAACACATTTAAAAGCTTCTCAAGCTCATTGTCCTGGAAAAGCGGCTCATTGATTGTTGCCCCTTCAACTCGCAATTTCTCATACTTGTTGGTTAAAATGCTGTGAATCTCCGTCAGTGTCTCCTCCCCAGTAAAATCGACAAGGTTGTCGAAAGCAGAACGAATTGTCTCCAGATGATTTAAACTAGCAGAGACGTGTGATGCCTTCCGGTCAGCAAACACTTTATTCATTTTGGTTGACACGACTGCAATGTCACTGCACTTGGATGCCATGCTGTCCAGCTCGCTCTGTTGATTAAAAAAACAAACAGATATGGTAAAAATCATTGCAAATATGTTAAACATATGACGACTGGTCATTGTAGACTTTTGGATTGCGATTGGATTTAACATACCATTTTCTTCAGCTTCTTGATCTCCTCCAGCAGAGCACTTTCCATGAAACATTGCAAATAGTTCCCGTAATAGGCATCCAACGACGGGGTCTTTTTGGGGGGTGCGTAAGCGGGGAGCGGTTTCGGTTTTGCAGCACCTTTAAAGAAGAATGAGAGAAAACTTTGTAATGTTAGGGGCCCTTATTAAAGCTGGACTAGACTACTTTTTCACTATTACTCATTATCTAATTATCTTCACTCTTTTACTTACCATTAGTCTTCTCAGATCCGGAAGTCTGTGTAACAGTGACCTTTGACGGTAGCAAATTCCTCCCTCCACCTCCTCCTCCTCCAGCCTTCAGTTTCAATTTTCTAGCATCATTAATATTTGGCTTGTTGACATTTAATTTCTTCATCCTAGCAGCAACTGATTGACTTGAAGAGCCAGCTGCGGATGATCCGGAGTTGTCAGTCGTGGTTTTTGTCTTCGCGTTTTGTGTTGACATCTTCTCCGCTTCTTATCTTCAATCGAACCTATCCAAAGGAAAAGATAATGATTTCTTTCACCACGGAGGAAACAAATAGGTCGTGTGATGTATCATATGTCATATATATTATTATATGAAAGCCTGCTTTTTCTAAACCGAGATCCAGTGAGGGGGAAAACACTTCTACTTTGTTAGTTGCTTGTTGCACCGTTGCGTTGTTGTTCACTCTACTTTATTATCGTACGTAAACAGCAGCATCTTCATTCTATCAGACAGACGTTGTTGCTGAACTGAACTGATGCAAGTTGGTGAGTATATAGCAACTAGGATTGACCGTGAAAGACCCTGCCGGGTCATAAGCACCTAGTGATCTATTATATAAAGTC
>JAQGAI010001088.1:0-16050 GCA_034696905.1 Lepidocyrtus violaceus | reverse complement strand
AACTGTCAAGCATGAACCATCCTGACTCCCTAATAATTCTGATGCAACCATTCATTTTTTTAAAGACTGAAGACTGCACTTTTGAAATGAATAAATGAATGGGCCGGGTGAATGAAACAAATACGTAACACCACTGCACTCGGAATCCGACAAGCTCTATTTTTTATAAATAACTATATATTCTTCTGGTGGAGAGTAGTACTAATGATAATAAATATCCAATTCCTTTTCATTCTCGGACCCTGATTTCTCCAAATGCTTTCATTCAATCCGCTGCACTCATTTTTGTGGGTGCGTAGAGGGAAATGTAATGCAACCGCAACGGGTGTGTGAATAGCCTCGGTAACGAGGGCAGTGTTTGTCCTGACATGCTACATTCAGCTGTCAAAGAAATCATATATGAAGACATAAATACAGGAAGTGATGGAAAGATAGATACATACTTATTTAAGTGAAACATTAGAGATGACGTGAATGAATATAAATTAATGATTTATTTATTGTTACGCCTGAAAGCATTAATCTTCATCTTTGACATTGGAGTGTCGGGGTGATGTGAAACTTGATTCATAAATTTCGGTGCAGTCAAGGCAAGGATCGTGTTCGTAAAATGTGTTTAGTATCGCTCCCAAAAAACGTTACTGCAGTCTTAAATGACTATTTAACCTACCGGCACTTCTGAACAAATGTCTCGTTGTTGTTGCTGCTGCTGCTGCTCCAACATAAAAATAAATATTTTCTCGCTGAACCCTTCCTCGGCGACAAAGGGTTTTCTAATAAAAAAAATGGTGAATGAAAAGTCAGAACTACTACCAGCCATGCAGTTGAGTAAAACGGTAGTTGGTTGTTCTCCCAGCTCATTGTGTCCGTAAATATATCATTATCTTCATAATCACTGTCATGAACATATCATTTTTGGTTGTTTCGGGGGTGATTCCACTCCGTTATTACCGTTGTCGGTTGGCTGACTCTGCTTTACTGTAAAAAATATTGAAAAAACGAAGGACTTGTCTGTAATATTTTACGCATCCATAGAAAAGTCAAAGTCAAGAAGGATTGAATTGGTTGAACTGAAAGTTTTGGTAGAAAAAATCGAGAAAAAAAGGTGGGGATAGGAATAGACATATCTACTGAAAAAGTTGAATCAGTGCAATGAAATGCAAATTCCTATTTATTGCTGATGAGATGTAATATATAAAAACAGTGATTACCGGCAATAAAGAAGGATATATCTCTACCCTACCAGGCCAGGTTAGAACGCGTTACGCTTGAATCATCACCGTGAATGCAAAAAGCCAACGCATGGTGATGGCTGTAATAATGACGGCGATGATGATACCACACGGGAATGATGATGAGGGAAGATATAGGGATTCACGACGATCATCCTCATCATCATCATACTCAATTCACACACAGTAATGTTATTATGCGTTACGTACAAGTTATGTGGGGAAAAAAGTAACAAGAAACGTATTTACATAGTTCGTGTTAGGCTCAGAGATTGTGACTGCAAATAGTCAACAGTAAGGTTTTCAGCGTTGTTCATCATGCCCTTCTTGTTTTGTTTTCTAACAGAGAGAAAACTAGCTAGAGAGGAGTAGTGATGATAGTAAAGTTGAAACAGTTGGATTCAACTGTACACACTCGTCGTCAGTCAGCGAGGTTGGATGCATTATTTAAAGTTGATGGCCGTAGAGGTGCTTTGTCTCGAATCTTGTCTCTCTGGTCTTGCGTCTGGTCTGCTGGTGTGTAGGTGTGCGTCGTGTCCTTGTGCATGGCAGTAAACTTTTTGTGGAGAAAAAAGTTGTGGAAATTGTGAGTTTGATCTAAAGTGGAAACTGGGGAGTGAAATGAAACTGAAGATGTAACATGCTATTTACTTTAAAAAGCTAATTGTAAGATGAGCTGAAGTTGTGGATGGAAAGACACTTGAAAGAAGAAGGAAAATTGGCTAATTTTGCAATTACAAGTAATTATTTCGACCTTCATGAAAAATTATCTGGTAATCATAATCGCAGCTCCAGAAGAGTGTTTCGTAAAAAAAAGTTTACTTGTGATTGCTGGCGACAATTTGTCTTAAATAACAAAAAAAAATGTTGATGAATGTAAGACTCGCTAGTGTTGGTGGTGTAGGGGAATAAAATTGAAGGAGGAGTGATTTGATGAAAAAGTGAAATAAGTGAATTAAAATTTATCAAACGAGGGAGAACTGTGTGCGCATGTGCTAGCAAATTAGCATCTTTCTTTAAAGTTATCATCTATGTTGGGCAGCGTGGAAAGCAAAAATTTTCAACACTGTTATGATAAATTGACTTGCTACCCTAAATACAGGTATAGATTTCAAATTTATTGCCATTTTTTATAATTTTGATCGGTAGATATTTTCACACATGAGCAATGTTACAGTGAAAGAAAACTTTAATAACTAAACTCAAAATGGAACTTGATTAGTTGCCGGCTACCTGTCAATTTAATGAGAGTTTAGCGATGACCTCATGACAGAACCAAACGCTCAACGGAAAAATGGGCCATCAAACAATTTAAATCAAGACACCCCTTGAATAGAAATGATTTCATTGCTAGAAGATTAGTCTGGCTGGATTGAGTATTTTATTGCTATTAGGCTTGATTTAATTTCCTTGTTAGGTCATAAATCATGCGTAAGTAATAGGTGCAGGTTTTTGACCTGCATGATATGATATGACTATACTATGGCCATTTCAGTTTTTAATCCAGTTTTTTTTTGCCCGAAATGGTGATAGGCTGCGCATTGTACTCATAAATTCAATAACTTTCCCAACTTAAAAAATATACCCATTTTGTGTTAAGCCCCTCTGGTAAATTGTTCAGATTTTATGGTATGGATTCTAGTTGACGAGCAGAACAATACGTTGTTTTCATGCATTGTTACCAAAATTTGTTGAAAATGAGCATGAAATTACAATTGTTTTGCTGTAATAGTGCGCTGCAGCTACTTGAGTCCGAAACATGTGTAAAGCATCCCCGAATTTTCATTTATATGTTTTTTGTTCCATCTCGTTACATGATTATGGTTTTCCTTTTTCGTGTTATTCCTTCAAAACATTGACATTGTTTCATGTTTTGGGGGAATTGAATCTTTCAAGGGGAAAGAGGAAATATTTGTCGTGAAAACAAGGAAATAAGAATAAATACCCGATCTTCTTTCCTCATCCCTAAGACCAAAGAGGATGTGGATGCTTACTATTCAATTATGTAAATTGCTTGCAAATTCGTGAGTTGAGGTTAAATGGATTTGGCGAATCTTGTCAAGTTTTTTATCAACGAGAACAGAACTGACAAATTTGATGTACCTTTGTGTCTGTCTTCTCTAGACATATTATAATTAGGCAGGTACGAGTAAAAACATTTCAAAAATTTAATGATACAGAATCCATATCCATACATGAATATATTAACGATAAGATAAAGTTTAACATGTTGTTGGAAGAAAGGAGGAACTGAATTTGCACACACTTTTGTAGCCGTAATGGAATGTCAAACTTGTTGGACTACATTGAATTGCCAAGCTTTATTAGGATTGATAGAGGTTGCAGGCGGTTAATCGTCAAATTAGCTAATCCAAGATAAATCCTCCAAAAATGTATAGGCCTCTAATGTGAAGATCAGCCGTAGAGGAGAACGATCACATAAATCAAACAAACAAAAGTTGCTTTGACTCCACCCACCACGAAGAAAGAAAAGAAGAAATCTGCAGATTCTAGCAGAAAATTGCAGACGCTTTCAACAATTTCATGATTGTTGTTGGACTTGACTCCAACCATCATGCTTAATGCAATTTTCACAAGGAGTGGTTGGTTATTTTTGATAATTTAACGGGATATATTTTCTGTGCCAGCAGAATCCGCAGTCGTGCTTTTACACAGCATACCGTTGCTTCTGCTCAAATCTTTAGTATGATAACCGTTTCTATTTTTTCCGGGATACCTACTTAAATATTAAAGGTTTTTGGGGACTCTCTCAGAGACTAAACTGTTTCGACGCAGACTGAATATTTTTTTCATTCATACGGTTCTAATTCTAAAGTGAATGATGATAGAAATGATAATGAAATTAGATTTAAGTGCATTGTGAAGTAACGGATTTCCTTCCTTTTATTATATTTATGCTTTCATGTAGCAAATGAGGTTTTTTTGCAGAGGTAGTAGTGGTGTGTAAGTAGGGAAAGGAGGTACTGTAGATATGCTTATTTTACACACCGAGCATATCTAAATCTGCAATGATGACGACAAAGTTCAATGGACCAGCGCAGCGGCTTGCTGAATTCTGAATTCGTTATTATAAGAGAATTTACAACTATTTCTTTCACTCAGGCCATTTTTCATTGTGTTGCATTGTCAAAAGGGTAAAAAAATGTGTTATTAATATTTTACTACCTTTCTCCATCCTCACTCAATAAGAGTTTGGTTCATGGGCTCTCTCGAAAATGAATTCACAATGCCGTAGAAGTAGGTAGTAGGTCTCCCGTATTTTACTCTTGGGATGAGATTTATGTTTAAAAAGGATTATAGCTAAGTTATCTTTTGTTCTTCGTATATAGATGAAAATTTTATTATTTTACTTGCTCTGCAAGGAAGATTTGTACTTGGTGATATGGCCAATTTTACTATGAAATGTTTTAAGCTGTTCTTTTTGGTGGCATTGGTTCCACTTGGTGGAGTCTTATTATTATCATCCTCATTCATTTAAAAAGCCTTCCAGTTTCGTTTAAATTAGCCAGCCTTGTAGTGTTGAACAAAAATGGGCTGGGTTGCCCAGTATTTGGCTGTTTTAAAGGGATCTTTTTTGCACATGCGAATTGGGTAGTTAAATTTTTTTACGATACTTATAGCTTCTGTATCATCAATGCAAAATGTGCATGAATATATTGCGGTAATTTGACGGATGAGACGTATTTCTGCCCATTGCGCAGGTTTGTCTGTTTCGCCATGTCTCAGGGTTCAATCATGACTTTCTTATGATTGTATTAGTTTTTTGATAGTTTTTTTACTTGTTACTGATGTTTGAAAATACGGGTATGCCTGAGCCTGAGCAAGTACACAAACCATGAATGTGCTTTATTGCTGAAAAAAGCATATTTTATGGAAAACATGAGCACATGTAGTGAAGATCAAAGAAAAGTAGAGACTTCCTACTGTTTTTACGAGTTTAATCTTCTTGACTGTTTACCTTCCTAGAATTTCAACAACTCGTCATTTTATATTAATTTTGTTACGCTCATCATTGTCATCGTGAGTATAAGAGGATTTCTTGTAGGTTCTTTAATTTACAGAATGAAAAATGATCAGGTGAAACGGGAGGATTAACGTAAGTCCGAAAAATGGCCATGGCTTACTTGCCATAATGCAAAGTTGCGCATGCTGGTTGCTTGTTGATCTACATGATGCTTTATTGTTGGCCAATGCAAAATGGATAATAAATGATTAACTTTAGAATGCATATGCAATGGACAGCATTTTGGAGAGCTCACTTACATCATAAGGCCAATGCGTTTGGTTTCGTACATTTCGTTGACATTTTTTGCTTGTATACGAAACTTGTGTCTGATTTACCGCACGTACGTTTTCTCACGTTCATTATTTCACCGTGAAATCGAATCCCGAAAGTCATCATTTACTGAAAAGTGTGGGCTCAAAAAAATTGATACGGATTGAGTTTTCGAAGGGTTGCAAGTTATAAGAATGTTGAATAGGTAGGTATAATTATTTCAAAGCAGTTTCTTGAAGTAGGTAGAACTGTGTACTGTCGTGGTTTATCGGATTTGGTAATTTATGCAGGAACATTTGGCTTACGCCAAGTGAGAAATCATTGCTCATAACCCAGACCATTTGAAAGGTTTTCTAAGATGGCCATTATTATCTTTGAAAAACAAAATCCCCCGTTATCAGATCGTTTGCTTCACATGAATGAAAAGAGAAGGATGCGATTATAGTACGCATATTTAAGTAAAAAATTTACTTGCTCTATTACAGAAAGACCACACAACTCATGCATGCGGATTAAGTGTTCACACACGGGATCTTTTCATAAAATACGAGACATGAAAATAGGTAGCAATTACAATTACATGGCATTATCGTATCATTTACAAACTCTTGAATGATTAAGAACTTTTTGTATTTGAATCTCCCGTCAAATTAAAATACCTGTTTAATTAAAAAATATTTACCCTTCGCACACGTTGTCTGCCAATTCCTTAGGCTATGGAAGTACTTAATTTTGAATGAATAAATATGAGTTGGCTTACATCTTAATTCCTAATTTATAACCACCAGGGAGTTCCGGATAATGAATTAAAATCCAAAGTTTTCGAAATGGCTACTCAATGAGGAGGATAATACTAAAGTCATTTAATGACAAAGCAATTTGTGAGCAGTTATTATAAAATATCAACATTAATAAATTCATGGATTTTCCTACAAATTTTGCATTATGTTTTCAAAAAAAATAAATCTTAAATCTTGGAAGACAGGTTTTGCACAAAGAAGATTATGCCATCTCATCCCGTTTCTTAGTCATTGTTAAAAGATTTATTTAGTGGGGGATACGAACGACTTGCCTACACTGTTAATGCCAGCAGTATGATTCGTTAATGTAGATTTATTTCGCAGCTATTGTGTCACATCATTCATCTTCTCATCTTCTCCAATGTCCATAAAAACGACACTCCTTACTTGCTGTGTGATGCTGTCATTTATTATGCTCACTAGGATTGCAAGAAAAAAATTATATTTCGTTTTAATTACATCGAAAAATATTATTCTGAATGCCAAAACTGAATAAAACAATAAAACTTCTTAGAAAAGAGCCAGTTCAATAATATTGTTTTTATAAGTTATCCTTCTGACAAGAAATTCAAAAATCATAATTTATCCTTAACTGTGTCAGGCAATTAATTTGAAACACGATATCATCTTTGGACAATGATGACGGAGTATGCCTGCTGACAAATGTCAAAACTTAATTGTGAGGGTTAGCTAGATATTAATGTAGATTTAACTGTTCGTGCACTATTTGTAGTTTGCCATTCATTTTTTAAATCCTCATGGATGGAGGACAATTGTCAATTTGGTAAGTAGAGATAAAGATGTATTCATGTTACCTAATGTATGTAAGTGTACGAATCAGGGAAAATGAATGGCAGAACTTTTTGGCAATTAGATTGCAGTATTATAGTAGAACAAGGAATTTCGGTTGCTAGAATTTTAACAATTTTGTTTGCTTAAAGTTAGGTAATCAGAATTGAAGATCAGAGGAGACAAGAAACAAATTGGGATGGTTCATATGCTCTGCTACATGCTCAGTCGATCAAACTTTCGATTTTTCTCAACTGATGACTGATGATGATCACTGGCTGAATGTCTTTCACTTCTGAAATGTAGGGACAAAGATCAGATAGAGGATAGCACATAATAGAAAAAATATCTCGGTCTTTACAAATCTTCATGGTCTGGTCTGAGTTCAACTCTATAATAATACGAGTTCATTTATCAGATCAAATTGGGGAAAGAAAAATGAGCAAGCGAAACACATTTGATTTATGTTGAGCTTTGAATGGGCTCTTATGTAATCATACGTATAGATATGCAACAAAGGAAAAGGCTGTTTAGATAGATTTTTTATTGTGAAAATGCTCACGTATTTTTCATTTTTTGTTCTTGTTGGTGTTTTGTTGTTGTATGGATCAGATCAGATCATCAGGGCAAGTTAAAGGTCTTGAATGCGATAGATGAAATAACAATGCCCATGGACAAAAAATCGGTAGGTATTCCTTTTCAAGTGCACTAGACCTTTGTGGAGAGAGTTCAATCAGATTTTTTTCCAAGATAATAAGCATAGAAAACTATCAAACCAAAAGATTGTTCAGTTTTTCAATGTCAAAAGTGTCAGTTTTTGTATTCAATATTTGATCAAATCGAAGTTTAAAATGTGTATGCGTACAACTGGTCGGCAGTGCTAATCAAATATGGTTTATCGAAATTAACAAATCTTCATGATAATGTCGCTTTCGTTTTAGTTAGTTTGATCAAGTTTTCAGTTTGGAAAGAAAACTTTTTTTTTGATGTACAGTTCCGACTATGATATGATTAAGATACGCTTATTGACCGGAATGCAATCAATTGGTAATAATATTAGGATGAGACAGCAGCGGCATTATCCGGTCGATGATTATTGTACGGTAATGATCTCAGCTCTTGAAGGAACTAGTTTTCGTTTGGATTGTTCAGATCATTAACAAGCTCCGTCTGGAGTGCTAAGCGTCAAAGAAAACAAATGAACTTTCCATATATGTCCATCTTCCATGAGTGCATTTTTGATCGACTGGTCTACAAAAAAATCAACTCGACTCCATATTGTCGAATTCCTACTAAATTATTGCATAAAATAGATATACAACTCTAAGAATCGGATATTATTGATGACTTGACTTGATCCAACATTCCGACGAAGGTGCGATGCGATGTAATATATGACTTAGATTTTTCTTTTGCAAACTAGTTTGCTTCAGTGCGTAAAAGTTTTGTGAACTGGCGATCGTTTGTGATTCCATATAATGTCATGATATTTTTTTTTGTAAAGGGCAGTCATTTCGCCTCTGATTTGATTAGACTCCTCCAGAGTCAAATTACTTCTAGACTGCTACGCATGCTTGATTGACTTCATCAACAATATTAGCATCATTACGTCGGCATGTTTCAAGCGTTTTTGACAACTCAATTTCATGCTGGAGACGCCTTGCTCCTTATGGATATGGGAAGGAGCTGGGTTCAGTATTTCAAAAGAGGGTGTCTCAAGATTTGTTTACGCTAACCCATCATCAACAATATTATCTTTACATAAGCCATTCCCATTTGATTCCTTTTTAATTCATAAAAGTACACAAATCATCAAGTGACGATGGCGAGAGGAAAGTCAAATGTTTATATTATTTTTATCAAGTTCCATTTCAACCACCATGGATTATGGATAGGCATACAATTCCAAATAGAGTAGTAGAAGAGTGTCAGCAGTAGAATTGACAATGATGGTGTAAGAATGGTAGAACTTGGAGGAGAGGAGGTGATGGTGTAATGTCAAGTGAGCATGAACAAGTGGAAAGAGAAGTGGATTATTAAAGTACCACAAACGGGAGGTTATTTAATGTCCATGTACATTTCTATGACTTGTGCAAGAATGTAGGTGGAAATTGATTTTTTATTGTTATTGCGCTCTGTTAGGCTAGGTGTATACGGATTTGCAGGTAGGATATAGATTTTTTTTTCAAATGGTCGAAAACCGAACTAGGGGGCGAAAAGAATAACTTGTTTTGTTACTGTTGTTTAATCGCAATCTCGCACCGCAGCACACATAATAATACCACGTTTTATTTCCTTCCTGCCAAAACCTATTACGACTGCTGTATACTTACAACAAGTCAATGTGTGTATGGCGTCTTAACTTTTTTGAATTCTGCTGGTAGTAGTATAGGCAGTGTAAACAGAAGAGGGACATTTTTATGATCCTGGGAATATAAGGTACGGTAGATATTTCTTGTTTCCATTTCCGCGTTTCCAGTTTCCATCTTGGGCTCGTCGTCATTGTCGTTGTCATAAATTGTATTCGAGGTAGAAACATACACGTGGAACCAATTCGTTTCTTCATGAGATGTGGGCTTTTTCCTCATTTCGCTTCTTTCACAAACATATATACATCAAAGATGGAAGGTGACAGCAGCACCAGTCGGTTGCGCAGAATTATCATCATCATCATCCTCAACAGTACAAAATATAATGTGGCGTTTATTGTTATTATTCTTACCTTAACAATCATGAGCTCTCCATTTCGAACAAGAAATCTGCAAGTTGCTTACATTTCAGCGTTAAACACTTTTCATAAAATGAGATTTACGGTCATGCACACAACTCAACTCAATTGACTGTCTTGTCGAGTTTTTGCCATTCTGCCGTTGAATAGATCTTAATCTGATGCGCTGTGTCACTGCCTTAATTCATTCTTCATATGAACCATTATGAAAACTCAGCACATCATTGTTTAAATCCCTCGCATTATACTCTTTTGTAAGTAGATAATTCTAAAATATCAGACAAATTCATTTCATTTAGTCATTGTCAATCCCATCATCATACTCTGTAGCGCTACAATCAAGTGCGTATTTTTGCTGGGAGTGTAAACAAGCGAGAAATGAAAAGAGCAAACAGTCCGAGCTTCAAAGGAAACATTGCTGAATTTATTAGCATATTATCCGAGAGTATCACGTAAAGAGTTTAATCTTCAAGAAACTTAATATCATTCATACATAAATGTTTATATTCGCACTATTTACTGTAACACCAAAAGCCCAGCAAGTTCCTTCCTGATTCGTAAGTTACATAATCTTATTTGTATGTTACTGGGTGTATATGATGTTTGTTGTGTTGTTGATGATGATGATGTTGCTTCCTAAAGAATACAAATTAATTTCAAATGTACGCATACGCACATCCCTACTACTCCCACTTGGCGGTCGGGGAGATGTGTTGAATAATCTCCTCACTCGGGGTCAAAAAATGCATATTACCTAATTTGTACATCTCATTAGGAATTCCGATTGGATTCGTAGATTTTTTCTCGTATAAATATGGATTGTTGGGTGGTTGGTGACAGCTTGGTTTCCACTGATTGTTATCATCACTTTATCAATACCATTTTTATTGGCGGTTTAACGCACTCACCTGGATGCCAGTGCGTGTGGGATTCATTCATAAAGTCAAGTGTTCAGCGCATAAGATCTTGGCTGATGGATCCAGTGCTACCTATAATCTAATTTGAGTAGGTGGATTGCATTGTAGCATGTTTATGGCAGTAGTCACAGAAGAGGAGAATAACTTCAGCCAATGAACATTAGTTTTATGTTGCTTACGAATGTAAATGAGTGTATTAAATGGGAAAATAAAACCCACACAGAAAGAAGCTGGCAAGAATAAATTGTGAGTGTGTGGTGTGGTTCCTTCTCCTGCTTAACCTTTACAATTTACATTACGGCTATTTTGATTATTATGATTATTGTTATTATTATTGAGGCTTCTTAAGTAGTATTACTTGCTAGATAGATAAATGATATTACCTGATGAAGAGGCATCAATAAAAATGCTTCGAAAGTAATGTTCCTTTTGTATGGTAATTTTAATGAAAGTTTGTGTTGTGGCCACAGATTTTCTGGCTACATTAAAAAGATTAGGGAACATTGTTTGGCATCACTTACCAGGATTATTGGGAGCGTCTTTTCGCATGTTGCGACTTGTTGCAATCAATAAAACTAGTCATGTCATTAATATTCCATACCACTTGCGTAGAAATGGCAGTCGTCTCTTTTAACAATGATTTAAATTCCAGATGGGATTAGAATCGGCCGCACCAAGTAGGTATACGCACAGTTTAGTAAGTGGCTTGAGGATGATGATGCTCATGAATTCATGATACTGTTTTGCATCTGATATTATGAGGGAAGGATAAAATGTAATTTGATAACTTGATAATTTCATATGCAGATAAGGTAATACAAAAAAAATGCTTCTTTTCGATTTTGATATTCGATTACTTGCCTGCCACTTGAGTTCGATGATCAATTCGAAGATAAAGTAGTAATGCCAATTTTTGAAGTGTTTTACAATTTGCCTCCGCATTCCATCACATCCTTGTATTATTTAATTCAACAAAAGAAGTGGCCCAATAGAGAAATTCCTCTTTTGTTTGCTACACAATGAAAGTGTTCAATCAGTCATCCATTTTGATCAATCAATTGGCGTAATGACTGACATGACTTCTGTAGTATGAATGTATTTGATTCGAAAATTCGTAATCCAGAAGAAGTGACCAGTAGCAGAAAGTTTGGCATAGTATGCGCATAGCCATTTAATCCAAACCTTTAACAGACTGACGTTGTTGGCGATTTAAAACGTTAAAATTGGAGCTCGTGCTAATTTTTGTGCCATGGATTTTTGACAAATAACTCTAGCTCAGTTTTGGATTGTCAAGAAAGGATTAACGAAAAGTGGCTATGAGCTGTCTTTTATCTCAGCTTTTTAATGACGATGATGGCATCCCTTTTCTCTCTTGCAGTTGTACAGGAGTGGAAGACATGAATGAAATGAGTAATGGAGCTGTTCACAGTGTGAACTCCTATTATAGCTGAGGATGTGTTTATTTGTTATAAAATCATCTAGTGTTCAGCTGGCATGAATGTTACGGAGTTCCTACGGAGAAGGAAGGAAGGAAGAAGGGTTGGGACGGGGAACCCCAGATGGTCTGAGATGACTTGTCTTTCACGTTAATTTCTCATTCCATCTTGAAGGAGTTGAGCCCAACAACGTCAACAAGTCACATCTTCTAGAAGACAATCATCCGTTCATCATCAGCATATTTTAGTATGGCTGTACTGCGATATCGTAAAAGTAAAAGAAAACATCAAATGTAAGACTGGCGGGCGAAGGGAGAAAATGTACGACTTCCTCATAAACAAGCATCCAACTCCACCATGCTTTTTGATTACCATATTTAACTATTCCCAGCTATTTACAATGCATCGTTTTTAATGACTTTGATGACCTTTTTCTTTGGTTACCCTTCTCTCCTCCTCGCACTGTCCTTTTTCATTGTTGAAATTTTGCAGGGATGCTAAATAGTTTGGCCTTGCCTAAAAAATTGAGGAGGGGAATATTCTGAAATGCTTTTTTATCCTTCGGACTTCATTATTTCCTTAAAAACTTGACGCAATTTAGTATGCGCACTTGGAAAAGCACATTTTCAGCTCTCAGTTATGTTTGTGTGCACAACAGCAGCGTACAGACCTATTTAGGTACCCATTCAAACTTCTAAACAAAGTGTAATATGCATTTTAGATTAAGAGTCAGCAAGTCAGCCTCATATTACATAATTTTATATGCATATCATCTTTGGATACACTTGTGCAAACAATGGAGCTGTTGTTTTTTCCTTTATTAAAATATAGGCAAGGAGTTGAGGGGAGGTGGTGGAAAAGAGGATCATGCTAATAGATGAAGCCTTGTCTTGTCCGTTCTTTTCAACTTTGTAACTAATAAAAAACAAGTAGTCTTTTTACAGTATCAACATCAACAAGGACGGGGAAGAGCATGTGGTTTTTGATGATAGTAACCAAGTCTGGCTTCATCTCAGCTCAGACCCTTTTTCATACATTCCCAAGTCATTCCTTACACCACTTTTAAATTCTAAATTGCGGTGAAACGGAAACTTAGGTTGTGATGTGATGCTAGTAGCTGGCTATATATTCACTTGAAAGAGAGTAGGAAGTTATCCGGTAGACTTCTTCCTTCCTATTCCCCTTTTAAGATAGCGTGTTTTACATCCTCGTGAAAAGTTCCTCTTCACTATATAAGCGTATCTTTGTGGGGAAACGACATAATAAAGACTAATCTGGAAAGTAAGTTTTATGAAAATAGCTCAAGCTGTGGTATGATGGTGGTGGTGGTGTGGCTGTACGGCAGCAAAAAAGCTACTGCCTTGTAGAAATCTACTCAGGAGATATTGACTGCCTTTCGCTAGTTGATGCAAGATGAACATGAACTGGTCCCCTGTGAGAAATGCAATGTCAATGAATATGCTATGTAAGTATTCATCTTTCGATTTTTTCGTGGCTTACGAAAAGGTCTCTTAAAATATGTAGTAAGTTGAAATAGAGAAGACCTTCTCCTTAGTTGGACTTTTTATGCAGTTTATTTGGACGTGGAGAAAACCAGCAAATCGTCCTGCCATCACGTGTTGGCATATTGGCTTCAGTTTCAGTAAACCTGCTGCCTACACAATATGAAACGATGACGGTTTAAAGGTACTTTCGAATGGAGAGGTTTAAAGGGAAAGTGTGGGCTATACTCCCTTTTCATTTCTTTCTCCACTACCTGCCATTAACTTCATGATTTTTTCTCTCTTCAAGTTTTGGGCGTAGGGTGCGGTGTCTTTAAATTTTAAATAAATGCACTTCTGATGTTTCTAGCGGAAATACATCTTCTCCTTGAGTTCGTTATACGCATTTCTTGCTGTACTTATTTCATAAGGAAACACTTTATTATCTTAAAGAGCAAAAGTGTTCTTAGGTAGGATGTATGATAAAGTTTCGAGAAAAGTTGACTTTTTATGATCTATCTTTGTTTTATTGGATTGAGAGCAAAGATGGAAATTAGTGGAAGTGAAGTGGATTAAATATGCAAACGCAGTTGAAAAAGTTGTTGCTGTAGCTGGGCAAAAACAATGCTTGCTCGGTTAATCATGATCTTGGAATGATTAATTCTTTCCTTACTTGATTTTTTAGTCTCTTGAATAGGATTAGGATGCAAGTAAAGTCGATTTTATCTTGAATTAGTCTTGATCTCTTGACGCACCTTCTGAGCTCCGTGAATGAATATAGTATGCCATCTTTAGAAACAGAATTGGAAAATGCCACTACAAAGCTTGCTTATTAAATGTTTCAATTAAATCTTCGCCCGGAGGGGAATAGAAGTTTCAAGCACTACCTCACACTAATAAACAATTTGATGAGAACTTCAATTATTTTAGATGGGTTACGAATATAAGTATTACTTGCTGTAACTGAAACAGTTGTTGATTGCATAAACGTCTGCAGGGTAGCTTCTTGATTTGTGATTTTATTAAATCACGATTTATAATTGAACAAGTAAAAAGTGATAATATGGCTGTATGAAACTACTGATTTATATTGTAGTATTAAAACTGATGATTTGACAACATATGTCCATGTCTCACTTTACTCCCGGTTTAACCTAACCGTTATTTAAATGGCAATTCATGAGCATTTTTATGAGACGTAGATTCAGAAAAAAAACGAATTTACTTAAAAAATTATAGAATCCAACCCTTTCCCGCTTGATTTCCTGTCAAATTTAAAAACGAAAACGTTCGGTTACTGTGTGTGGCTGACTCGTTATTAACTTTATTCATTAGACCCTTTGAACCGACCGTGTATTGTTATCTGCCTTTTATAATTCATAAATGTTCAGCAATCCCTCCTCACTCATTGCCTTCGGCAGTTCATTGGAACCAAAAAGTGACTGATGAGAATCAAGTTTGAAAAAGTCAGAAAGGGAAAGAACATCATATGAATGCAAAGTACTTGCCGTATGCAAAAACCGATGAATGGGAAAGTGGCTGACAAAAGCCAGCAAAAAATTCTTCATTGTATACGATAACTTTTTTTTTGTTCTGGGCAGTCTTATATAATATTACTTGTTATCGATGGTGGTGCATATACTAAAAATAAATGGGCATTGTTTTCCATCCCAAACTGTGGTGCGGTGTATTATGATTCCTAAATCCCATTTCATTTGCATAAAATACGTGGCGGAAGGGAAGGAGGGTTGGCAAAAGACCGAACTTTGATGCAAGAAGAAGAAAATAACTTTGTACAAAGTTTCCTTCCTCGATCGTTCTGTTCTTAGCTGTTGTTGAATGAAGCCTTGCGCTCTATCATATTTTATGAATCTTTCTTTATGATGACGGAATTTTTTCTTTAAATATGCTAAAATGGAAAAAAAGTTGATGAATTTTGTATTGTATTGGCAGAAGCTGACTTAGTATGTAGGTAGGTTTTTTTCTGAAGATGCTCAATGGTTCATACCAGTCAGTACCAGACAGACTTTTGAGCTATAAAAATGTTACAAAATATATTTTGCTCGAGGGAATTTTTTCCTTGCTGAAAATTTCAAATTCTGTCGGTTTCTCCGCAGATAAATGGAAGGGAATGAATGAGACGTGCTTAAAAATTGAAAAAGTGATGTGGAAAAGTATGATCCGAGTCATAGATATATGCGAGGAAGGTGGCTGATGTCATCATCAGCATGATATATTCATAACCGTAAGCAAGGTCAAAAAATACTAATAAAAAATCTGCTTTTCACATGCATATTTCAGCATTAAATTCAATGTTGCTTGGGATGATGCCTAAACTGCTAGAAAAAGCAGAGGGGAATGAATAGGATG
>JAQGAI010001087.1:0-16058 GCA_034696905.1 Lepidocyrtus violaceus | reverse complement strand
ACCAATCCACTCTCTCCTCTACACAATAATATGTTTCTTCAGACATAATAAAATAATAACATACATACTACATACCTGCATAAAAAAATAAGAATAGGAACATGTCGGTCTTTCGGTCGGTCGCGACAAAATGTCAGAAAATTGACTTGATGATGATGATGATGTTGGGAGAAACCTACAAACAAGTTGATTTTCTTCCCAAAAAAAAAATCTTGAAAAGAGGAACAAAAGGAACAATGCTTGATTGTAGTGAAATTATACTCGTCTGTTGTTTCTTCCCAAATTACCGTATGGGAAGATTGAGTAATTTTCACTACACTCCACTCGCCATCAGAACAATGCCAAACTCATTTACATCTTGATTGAAGGACTGGGCAGGGATCTCTGAAGGTGGCCTACACCTCAGTTGAAGGAGATCTCTGCCTGATTTGAATTGTTGGACCAGACCACAGGGAAAGTATCTCGGATCGCCTTCGCAGAATTAGTATCAAACAAACAATCAAAACAGCTATTATACACTTTTTTTTAGGGTGCTACTTCACATTTCTGTAATCACTCAAGTAGTGATTATTCCTATTTAATTAGGAGGATTGTGCAAACAGAGCATAACTGATAATTACTTTAATGGGCTTGGTCTGCCTCTTCATTGTTTAATTGCTGGGATTTGCAGGGAAACCATCAATTATAAATTTTGCAAAGTCAAAATCAAATAAAACCACACACGTGGAAGTGGAGTAGAGGGAAAGGGTTTTTTGATTTTAAATGTGGGAAATCGGCCCGGAAAACTGCATGTATGTAAATGAGCAATCCAAAAGGACTTTAATGACTTGATCCACTAGGGAAACAAATTGAGTGTAAAGAGTTAAGTGGTCCTTCGCATGAGATGAGATGAAGGGAATCTCCGCTGCTGCAATAAACTTCACAAGCATCATTATTTCCTTCTAGAAAAAAGTCTCCCTATCTGGGATGTAGTTCTTGGTCTTGTGTTGGTTGTTTGACTAGAAGATAAAAATGAGCTGCTGACATCATCATTATCGTTATCCTCTCCTTCCCTTCAAACAGCCGTCGGACCTGTCCTGTCTCGTCCATCCCATCCAACGCAACTTTCGTCCGTCAGCATCTTCTACCTCAGAAAATCGTTTTCTTCTTCATCATCATCATCTAACGTCATTGCCGTTGCGCTGCGCTGTCGTGTGTGTGTGCTGCTGATTAGCACGAGAGGAAACTGTCATTTCTGCTTATTGAGGCAATAAAACTTTTTTATTTTGTTCGGAGAAGCCCACGTGGCGACAGCCTAAACGGGATTTTTGAAGAGAATCTTTTTTCTCCCAGATCATTAAAAATTTTACTTAAAAAGGGAATCGTTTTTCACACATTCTTGTTACATGCTCACCCTATATATTACAATCAGCAATTTCATCATTATATTATTTTATCACATTATCATCCTCTATACAAACATACACACACACCTTGATTCTAATATTCCTAGAATGTTTATTTTTTTATTTTAGTAGAACGGAAGCTTTTCATTTCTTTAAAAAAGTTTTGATATAGATATTATTTTGTTACTTTTAATTTGGTATAAATTTTATCAAGTGAATAATGAACTGTATCAAACTCCCAAATAAGTTAAGCAAGCATAAATAATATTATGCATCATCATGGGAGGAAAATATTTACCTAACTTTCTCGAATGTTATGAAAATGTTATGAGAAAATGACAATATGCGTGGGCTACGTAATACAAACAAGTCCGCACAAACAAATCATCGTCAATAAGCGTCAGAGTGGAAGGGACAAAACCAACTCACCTGTACCTAATAGATATTATTTATGCGTTTTTTCTAAAATATTCCTGGAATTTGTTAGAGTCAATCATGATGATAACGATGATGATGATTATTAAGATAGTTTTAACCAACCATACATAGGTAAGTAGTAAGTTTGCTCACGTCAATGTTGATCGTAAATGTGATCATACGTCAGAAAACAAATAGTGGAATACTGAATTCTGGGGAAATGTCCAACATCCCTAAAAAGTTAGAATACGGATGAAAGGTATAGGATGATTTATTAGATGGGTAATTAGCTTTTGATTTATTATTTGTTTGGACATAAAAATGTCAAGGAATAGGATAATCCCTATACCCAATCCGTAAAAAAATTCCAAGAAATTTCTCTTTGAAAAAAAAAATGAAAACAAATATACAGAAATATGCATGGCCCATCTCACTTTCCTTTCACCTTAACTGGTCTGGCCCTAACCTGATTTCAGCCCACTGATCTCCTGCAAACTCGGAATCCTTCCAGAACTCTCTGGAAGTAAATCCTTTCTGGATCTACTCGCTTCTGCATAGCATCACACCGTCCACATCACACTCCAAGCACTCCCCCTGCTTGCATCTTCATAAAATTTAAAAAAAAATATTCAAAATCATAAACCCTATTTCATCGTAAAATACTTCAAAATAGTTGCAGTTTTTTTTACATAAAAATGTAAAAGACACATTTTTTGTATTGGTTTTTCTGGATCTGGAATACTTTTTTTAGTTTTCAACAAAATATTTTTATTCGAGGAAAAAATGAACATGGGAGAATGACTCCGTTACAAATTCATCTCACTTACGTAGCTTTACACTTTTTACATACCTACACTACATAAAGCTGAGGTTAATTTGATGCAAGAAAAAACCCATAAAACTCACCCCCTGCTGGCCACAATTACAAATTTTTCGACGAAGGCCCAGCAAGTAGTCTAGTTAAAAGGTGGACCGTGTGCATTGTTGTTCATTATTATTATTATGCAGATGATGATGATGACCACATTTACAATGATGCACTATTTAAGATTGTTGAGCATTCTATTCAAAACAAAAAAAAATCCACCCCTCATCAACCTCATCATGAGGAGGATAACTGGACATGGCATCGTCTCCTCCATTACACGGAAATAAATGATTTCTCCTTCGAGAAAAGAATACAGATTAGCTGCAATAATTTTATTTTCGAGGAAAAAATGCACATTATTGTTTTGAAAACTAAGTTTAGATCCGGATGGATGGACAGCTCAGGTCAGGTCAACGTGTATAACACTCCCTCTTTAAAAGCTAGTTGGGCTGGATGAAGATGATGATGACTTAACGACAGCTACATAACATACTTTTCATTTCTTGAGCTAAAAATCTCATCATATTTCTTGAAGTTTTTTTCTCTCATAACCATGTAACAAATCTACCGCTGTCAGCACATATTCACTTTGATATTTTTTTTAAATGAAGTTGGTTCTAATTTTGATGTGGAGTGGAGGGAAGGAGCCTTTTTAACACGTGATCATTACGGAACAGGCATGGTTTTCTGTTGAAGAAATATGAAAAGGGAGAAACCAGGTAGAACGTGGAAAACGTAACATCTTCATTTACTTGAGACATGATTATGGGGAAATCATGCCAACATCATCCCCACTGAGAAAACTACCTTGTTTACCCTTTATTTGCCAGCGTAATTATATTTCAGATTTGAATGTGATGTCATATAGTCATAGTCAGTCATATCAAGATTTTTTTCCCAGAGAGGAAATATTTTTAAAGAGAAATTTTTAGTTTCATTTGAGCTGTATTTTTTTTATATAAAAAAAAGTAAATTGAGTTGCGTAAGAAGAGTCTATGACAAATTGCTCTGCCTTTTTTAATTAACTGACTAGATGTATGCACGTTTTCGCTATCATATTTCTAGCAAAATCCAATATTTTAATTTTTTGTGAAGTCACACACATATCATGTCACATGTCAGGAACTGCCCGTGATCAAGATTCAACAGGGCAAATTGGAATTATTATTGATTTTTGCAACCTTCTTGGGAGTTGGTTTTGAAGGGCTTGAATATGTATTTTATGTGGTGGTGGAGTGTCTGTGTGTGTCGGGTTGACCTTTGGATACCATCATGTAACATTCCTCATAAAACACTTCATCCTCTCCCAAGCAAGCCGAAACTCACTCCCAAGTCAATTTATGAGGCTAAAGATCCTCACGTAAAACCGATCACATTCTATTAGCATTTTTCCCATGATGATGACTTTATCAAATGTTTTTTCCCGAGAAACACCGACGATGGAGAGGCACTGCATACATAAGTGTAGGTAATTGTTTTGGCAAGTAACTTAATTCTGTTCGGGCTATTGAAAGGTCAGAGTAAAAGCCAATAAATTACAGATGCTCAGGCTCAATTCTCACAATTTCAATTCCCACCTCCTCCACATTTATTTACATATGTACGTTATGTCCATTTCATCCATAAACTTTCCCTTAAAAGCCTGTAAAATGAGTTTAAATCATAATCATACGGTCTATGCCTAGCCTATGTCTGTACTTAATATCTATATACATGGTGGTAATTTTTTATTACGCTAATTGCCAAATAATTTGGAGAAGAATCCAATGTACTTATGCTATTATTTTCTTCCCTTTTGATCTTACCTGAAATTACCGGCAATTTACCATCCTAATGCATCCTAATTGAGAGGCTTTTTGCAACAAGTTGGTAATTACTTGTGTGGGCTTATGGATGATGCGATGCGGCATCTTTCTATAAAACAAAACAAAGTACAGAGATAATTTCTTTATTACCTGTTATTTGTGGAGTGGGAAACTAATAGAGTAGAGGTCACACTTGATTAAGTTATTTTGACCAAATCAAGTTGTTTATCATACCATTTCATTCGGGAAGAGTTGTCGGAGGGATGTTGGCAAATTAAGTCGTAAAATCATCCGCAAAATATTTTATTAAAAACTGACTTGCGAAAAAACAAAAAAAATCGAACTTTTTGAAAAGCATCAAATATCAAATTCAGTGAATCATTTTGTGGAACAAGTCCCACATATTTCTCAAGTTAAAAGTTTTATTGTTTCGAGGAAATCCTTCCCAAAATATTCGGCAACCCAACCAATCCAAGCTTCATTTCTCGAAATTCGTATTTTTCTTACCCTTTTTCTTTTCTAACAAAACAGCATTATAATTACAGCTACTCAACAACACTAATTGAAAAGGATGGCCGATAAAATTCAAATTAAGGAATTGAAGAAATATTGTAGCCGAGTGCATGCAAACCGCATACCTACCCTTCGCACAACTCCCTCCCAACCCTAACCCAACCAACAACACAAGTCAAATAGGTAATTCCTTTCGTCTTTTTATTCTTTGAGTACCTCGCTGATATCAATTATGAATGAAAACAAATAGTGACCGATGTGTCATAAATTCATCTAAAAAATCTAATCAAGTCTGGATTTTTTATTGCTTCACCGTCATTTTAATTTTTAAACCATATACATCAGACAACTAGATGATAGATACCAAAACGTACTTCCTTAGCACTGTATAAAAATTGTGATTTTCAACGAAAATACTAGCTTGATATATTCTATGTCGGTGGTCCATTTCTAAATTTATTCCAAAACCTCATCCAAACTGAATGAGACAACGAGCCATGTAATACAGTAATAGGTAATAAGTAATAACCTTAACAAGCAAATAAAACCAGTTAGCTCAAAAATTACTGGGCATTAAAGAAAACATAATAATAATTAGCCAAAAGAAGAACAATGCAGATAGGAATGACTAACAAACCATTGTTAACTTAATCTACAAGATGATTTTGTTTTCAAAATGCTTGAGGAATAACGAAATCAAATGGGCTACTTCATTATTACAATTACTAAAAAGTCTACCACCAACAGCTTCATCTTATGAAAAAAAAACAGATAAAATTCTCAGAATGAAAATCTTAAACCAAAATCACGGTAGTGGAATATAGTGCTACACAATTGTAAATTGTAATGTAATGCTCTAGTTGGATTTTAATTTAGCTAATGATAATGACGGAACCCGCACGGGCAGTCATGATCATCATATCATGATTACGTTTTACATCTTGAGCCAACCTTTCTACCTCCCAAACATACTCTCAAAAAAATTCAAGACCTTTGCAAAGCTCATGAAAAGTAAATGACCCGGCTCACCAGGATAACTCTTAATGATGACGATCATATCCTCATCACAATCATACTGAGATCGTCATCACGTGCATTTTCATATTTGTCTAATTTTTTATTTCAAACTGACGATGAGCAAAAAAATATGAAGAAAATCCTGTTCCCGTGAATTACACTTTGTTTCTCTTTTTTTTTCTCTAAAAAAATGAGAAGCTGTTCGAAACAGTTGTTTCCTCAAACACCACCAAAGAATACAGGAAGAAAAGTAGATGCTTTATTTTTTTTGTCTGGTGTGTGTTCTTGATTCTGACTGATGATGATGAGAAGCTGCTGGTGAAGTTTTTTTCTTCATTCGTGGCCACCACCACATCCGAATCTGAATGTGATGTGTTGGTGGTATGGAACAATATGATTTCCTTCCTTCCAAGTGATGATGAGATGACATGCCGGCTCCTTTGTTGAATGAGAAGATCAAGAGCTGAGTCTGAGCTCCCAGGGAGATTTTTTTTTAGAACTATCAGCTCGTGTGGCCTGATTACGTCTTACGGCCAGCTCCGAGCTAATGACTGAGGAAACATGGTGGAATTCTTCTTGAATGAGAGTAGTTCATATCAGTAATTATTCATTCTGGGCACGGATCAACTGTAATTTGAATTTTTATAAAAGTGATGATCTTGATCTCTACAGAGTAAGAAAGTGCCCGTGGAGGAACTTGAGCCTGAAAAAAAAAACGATGAGTAGGGTCAGATATTAATTACGGAATTAGACCAGAATTGTTTAGTTTAGTTTAAATTAAGTTGAATGAGCATAAACAATCCAAATCTGCTTGATCTTTATTAAATTACATCAGAGAATACGGTTTTCATTAGAACCCTCAATGAAAAAATTAAGCATGTGGAGCTCAGATATCTAACTACCTATGCTAATCATATTACAGTATTATTAAAAAATGGTGCTGAAAAGTCAATCAATCACGAGTCATGAAAATGTTCGACTTCAACTGGGGTTATGGTTATTAATGAAACCTACTCATATGACACCACCATGCCAGCTTAACATAACATACTTCTTCTTCTTCTTATGTACCAGGAAGTTTTGTAAAAAAACAATTATGCAGTGTTTTACGAAGCTCGGTAAAGATATCATATTATTCAACTATGATCATCAGGAAAAGGATTGATTTATTTCGTCCGTAGGTACTGCTTCAGCTATAAAATGGCTGCTAACGATAATACGATAAAGCTATTCATCTTCCCTTTCTGTTCGTGCGAGTCAAATTACATTTGCGTTGTACAAAAACTTCGATGATGATATGATGATCATGCTCCTCTATCTTGCTGTTGGTGGCTAAAATAAAAAAAGCACGATACACAAAACGTAATTTATCTTGTACTCCATTTCATTTCATGCATAATGCGCAATTTTTCTTTATTGGCTTGGTGTACGCTACTGACTGATCGATGGCTGCTGCTGCTGTGCTGATGAAAGGAGGATTGAGGAATGGGTAGGTGCAAACATAGTAAAAAAAATGAAAATCGTCTCTGAAAAGTAAGATGAAGATTTTTTAAGGAAGGAGGAAGGGAGCTGAGATGAAAGTCTTTTTCGCTGACTGATGATAAATTTGATATGAAAAATGAGGCTTGTTATCCTCCAGATTGGCTATTATCTCCGGCTGACAGGATAGCTGATCCCTTTCTCATCGTTACTTGCTTTAGTTAAACTTAAACTTAACTTGAGACTGAGAGAGAGAAAAGTAAGGGAAAAACAAGAAGCTATCATGCAACAAAATATATATTAGAAGTACATATTGGCTATCCCAGGTTGTTTCGATTTGATCTCTTCCTTCCTCGATAGTAAGCAAAATCATAATCATTCATGTAAAACTCACAGAAATAAATGGATTTTAACAGCGGATAGCTTGGATGATAAGGATAAGGTTATGTTTTACCAGTTTTGTATTCCTTCGTAAACATCATCATCTTTTGTTGTTTCTGTTCGGGACTGCTCCTCCATCCATCCATTTCAATAATGGATACAGAATTCAAACCTGCTTAAACAAAAAAAATTGATGGGGAACATTATTTTTTATAGTATGTCGGTCATGAGGAGGAGGCTGGTTGCTTGTTTGGAGGAAATTTGAAACAAGTGATGAAAAATGATCCAATCTCTGGTCCTGTAAGTCACGAAATGATAATCTTCCAGACCCAGACTCCTTCCTATCAAGATGTAATCATTCAGCTTCTCCCGTTTCGCATAAAGTGCTACTGGGCTGCTGTCTAACAACAATAAAAATGGCCTGAGTTGAGATTGAGATATGGATTGCTTACGTAACACGTAAAAAAGTAAATTGAGCTGGAATTTTTTGGATAACGAAAAAGATTTTTGATTTGAGATTTAACAAGATTAGCTTATCATGCAAGAACGAAAAAACAATAAGCAAACATTTTAATGATGAAGAAAGGAGCTGTTGGAAAATACATATTTTACAGAATTTCCTTCTCGATCCCTCCAATCTTCGTTCCAGGAAATCCGCAGAAAACAAAAACAAAACCTGTTCATTCGACTTGGGATGGACACGGATAGACATAGGTACATATCTTATCTTAGATGGCACCTTGAATTTTTCTTTTCGCACTTTCTTCCACCCTCCAAAGGAACTTTGGTTGGTTGTTATCTGGCTGCAATCACGATTACATTATGGGCACGACCTAGTGACGCTAAATTGACAGCTCATTTCTTTCCACCTGATCAAGGCTTGGCTGGTGTTAGGTAATAATAACCAAACTGATTGTGGCTACTGAAAATGCTACTGCAATGCATACGAATATGCAAATTGTCGAGTCGAGTCCGTGAGTCAAGTCAAGTGCACATTTTATGTTCATTCAGTCATCGTCAGTCATGAATATGATTTGATTTGATTGGGTTTGGCAGTAATCCCACTTGCTATTGACACCCTTTACCTAAGCGGGAAATAAATATTTTTTATTTGTTGATTTTATTTTCTCATTACTTGTTTCTCTCAATCATAGGAAAAGGGAGATGGATCATGGAGGCTCTCGTCATGAATAGTAATCATCTCGGAGGCGTCAGTCGGATTTAAGAAAATCAGATAGAATCGAACGGACTTACTTAATCCCAGGAAGAAGTAGCCAAAGTCACACTTTAGTGTACATTTAGCAGTAGTCTGGTAAAGTTCTCATCGAACTTGCAATTGTAATTGTTTGATTGTTAAAAGGAAGGGGACGACCCCCACCAGAGCTAAAAGAGCTTTAAATGTTTCTGTTTGATTATGATTGTGCTCCTACCTGAATGCACATGGCTTTGGAGGAACAGTTCCATTCACAATGATAAATTCTCACATGAATCATCACGATTTACCTGAATCATGTTCAGATTTTTTTCAACGTGGCCATCCATTCAAATGAAATATATCGTCGGTGGTGGTGGCGATGATAAAATGCTCATCTTTATGGTTTCGATTGGAATTGTAGGTGAGGTATAAGATGGTATGGTGGTGGATCTGTCTATGACTGGTTGGGTAGTCTGGTTTGGTTGGTGATGATGATGATATCAATCAATATGATTTGATTTATTATTACATTAGCTATGCAAAGGGTGTTTCTTCTCACACTCTCTCACAATCAGCAGCGTTATGCATTGAATTATGCCAAATCTCCCGTCAGACAGAAATTAAAGGGAGTGCGCCCACTTTTTTTCCTCCTGAAGCTCATTTCATTATATCATTGTCACGATCCGGAATCACGGAGCCAAGTCAGTCAAGCCACAGCCAAGCCAAGACAGAACAGGACCGGAGGAATGAATTGTTCAATGAGCAGGAGCCGTTCATCCGTCACAAATGATTATAGAAATGGAATCCCTGAGGTATTTAAAGAAAACTACTTATTTTGTTTATTTAAATGAGTTGCGTAATCTTTATTTTTGGTTTAATCAGTAAAATTATTGAAATAAAATTATGTGATCAAACAGTCTTCAATAGATTCCAGCCAAGTTTGTAGGTGGAGGGGTTGTGGAGGGGGAGTGAGTCCTCCACCCACCAATTCAGTCATATTTTCTCCCCGACTGCTGGCCCAATATGTAAAATGCGTGAGCCATTCCCGGAATGAAGCCGAGCGCAGTGAGGAGGATGTTGATGAGTAGCTCACAGCTGCATCCGGTAAGAAAGAGGACGGCCAGTGGGGGGAATAATATACAGATGATGGCCAAGCAGAGTTCGAAAACGGTGGCCATTCTCATCCATCCGCCGGAATAAGTACCTCGTTTTTTTTGGTATTTCAATGAAGATTCCGGAAAAGGAGCCAAGCAAAAGAGAGGACTGGGCCTTATGGTTTTAGTTCACTCCGGGAATGGCAATCATCAGGGTTGCAACAAGGTGCAAATTGTTTGGGTATGTGATGTGTGAGGGACATAGACGGAACTGGTTGTAGATAAATTGGCGATAAATTGTAGATAAATAATTGGAACTAATTTGCCAATTTATTAAAAGAATTTTCTAGCCACTTTACGTAGGCAACAGTTATCCAATTCATGCATTGTAAACTTCTACCCTAATAATATGAGTTTCTAACAACCCAATTGAATTAATCTGGAACTCATTTTTCAACTCAATTTTCAGGAGAGGGAAAAAAAACTCGGAGTAGCCAATTGTCATTTCCATTTCATTTTAGTGCTGCTGTTTGGTTTCAGTGATTCTTCTGTAATTAAATTGATTTGATTTAAATCGACCACATACAGATACCTTCTCGATATGCATCGGTTACAATGATTATATAATAGAGACAGTTTTTAAAACTGAACGCAACGTTTTGCACACGCCAGGTGAGGAATACAAAGCCAACATCCGAAGACAAGGAAAACGAAACTGTTGTGCTTTACACATTTTCCTATTAAAAGGATAGGTTTTTTTTATTGGGATCCATCCACCCATTTGTACTTTATAAATATCACACACGTAAAACATGCTGAGACTGACTGCTTCGGTAACCATTCATTCATTTCATTAACTATGTTCACATTTTACTCGGGAATCTGACTTCAACTCCAACTGTACTGCAACATGCTGTTACTCTGATGATGATGGTGATGATGAGAAAAATGGGATTTACAAGCTGTTATACATACATACATCGCCCCCTTAGTCAAGTCAGCGATCCATCGTCCAAACTTTTGTCTTCAAACGCCATTGTTGCATAAATAAAAACCTACAAAGCATGAGTATGGCTGGGGATGTGCGTGCTTCATGGCCATTAAAGGTTTTAGTAGAAATAACAAAGTGAACCCATAACACAGATAGGACCCTTTATTTTAAAGTTCGCAATAAGACCAATTTGTTATATTTAAAATGTATTCCCGTTAAATTCGGGAAAACTTCTCCCATCTACGTAGCCACTGACGCATCACGTGTAATTGCAAGTATAACGTATAAGTAGTTTTGCATAGGTGTATTTTATTTTCTTATTGCTCAAATCTGCTTCGTATTTCCCAGCTTTTATTTATCAATCATATGATGATGCTGCTTTTGCTAATTAATTGCACTTTGCAGGGAGCCGCAGGCCGACTACAAAAGGACCTGCACGGTTTGATGTACCTTTTCATCCATCTAGTGTAGATTTCACAATGAAAAGGGTTAGAAATCGAAACGTTAAATCTGAACTCTTCTAAGCATGTGTCACTGCTTTACTAACAGTTTTGCATTGTTTTAAGATAAGATACATGAACGAATGATACTGTGGAGTATAATGAAAATTACACCAAAAAAAGGAAACTCTTTTTCCTTTTTGTTTTCTTCTTCTTTCTTTGTATGAAATGAATTGATTGAACAATTAGTCGTGCTTTACGCAAAATGGTGAGAAAATAAAGGACGAGTTTCTCAATTTAGGAGAAATAGGAGCATATTGCATTAAACATTAACTTTGGTGGATGTAGTATTTAGCAATGCATGTGCTTTCGAAATTTAATTTGTTCAAATTGAAATTGAAATTCGGATCTTTTGTCTCTCAAGCAGAGTCGGAAACGCTAAAGTAAAAAAAAAAACTTCCTGGGCTACCTAGTTGAAATTGAAAGTAAAGCATTTCTTATCATTTGCTTCGCTTGATCATCCTTCCCTCCCTGTATATATAAATTGGAGCTGCATTATCCCCAACTCATTCATTCAGTCCCCAGTCATTCAGGTATTAACATTTTTAGTAAAAAAAAGTTTGCAAAAACTGCTTCGCCAACTTCAAAAATGAACGCCAAATTGGTGAGTGTTTTCAAAATTTGCACAAAAAATTAAATATATCCCGAAACATAGTTAAGAAAAGTTATTTACCAGAAAGAAAAAACATTCCATTCGACAGCCCAAATATATTTCCGTATTTTTTTTTCCTCTCTCCAGCTTCTTGTCTTGGTTCTTGGACTCCTGGCTCAGTTCTTCTCCTCCGCATCCGCCGGGGACTCCGGGGAAGCCAACAGAGTGAAGAGGGGTCACGGTCATGGGCATGGATACGATCACGGTTCGTTACAGTTGTAAATTACATGGAAAACTAAAGCAAACCTCCGAAAAAAAACGAGGTGTCTTCATTCCATTCCCTCCCCTCCCATGTCATTTGTACCTTGAACTACATCTGCAATTAATATTTTTTTCTTCGTTTTTTTCCAGGTCCCGGAGCAGGCGGTGGTGCTCGTGGCCCAGTCTACTTTTGCGGCTGGGTAGGCTCCAAGATGGGCTATGGATATGGGAAATAAATACAAACTGCAAGGAAAAGTCCAAGCCATCATCGTCATCATCATCCTTCCACTTGAAACTGAAGCTTTCCTTTTCCTAGTTTCCTTCCATCTTCTTCGTTACAAGCTATGTGCAAGAAGAAAAAATCTGTACTGAACTGTTCCTGTTGTATATAAAAATCTCTCCTGTCAGCCGATGTGATTTCTCTTCTGCGAATCTTTTTTTCCTGCTCTCCTCGGTCTTCACAAACAAGCCATTAAAATGTGTTGCGTCAGTCGTTACTTACTTTACACTACTTACTTAACCTCTCAACCTGAAACTAAACTTATTCTTATGTATTTACTGTGATTAAAACTACTTTTAAAAAAAAACAACAACAACAAAAAATCCAAAAATCTTGTGTGAAGAAAAATAAGTGTTTTCTATTTAATTTGTTTTTTTCTCCTCATTTATTTGATATGGCCCATAAGAAAGGACATTCAAACGATACTCATAAAACATGAGCTCTGGCTCTGGTGGTATTTTATTCTTGAGAAATAAGTGGATGAGCAACACAAATGATTCGAAAGTAATTTATTAGCATTATAGCTTGCTTCTAAAAAGAAATAACAAATTCCATTAAATCCTTCTTGGAGGACTGGCTATCCCGTAATAATTTAGCATTTTTTTTGTGGAGGAAGCAGGGCGATAGACCAACCAGGTAGCGAAAAATTCTGAAGAAGAAGAACAAGAGGAGAAGCTTACTCAAGCTCAGCTCAATACAAGGAGTGACGGAGAAAAAAAATCTATTAACCTTAACTTGAGTAAATTTTAAAGAGCAGTAGTTGGCTTTCAAGCCATATTAATCTGCCAACGGAGGACAATAATGCTAATAAATTAGCCCGCCCACGCGCCATCCTTTCCCTCTCAAGCCATAAAAGTTATGACATATTGTTGACTCTAATTGTCAAAGAAGAACAAGGAGAACGCACAAAAGTCAAGTCAAGCAAGAAGAGGACAACTCGAAGAAGAACTTCTTCTTTCTCAAATCTCATCTTTAAATATTTTATTCCACTGCAGTTCATCATACGAAATAATTCATGCATTTCTAATGGGGAAATTAGCAGCCAAAAAGTTCAGACGTGATAAGAAGTGATGCCGACTAACTTGCATGGCTATAGCTTCTTCTCTCTAAACTGAGGTCTGATATGAAATGAAATGTTTTACTTTGCGTAAAACGTCAACCTGGCCAACTTTTCCTCCTGAGCTGTTTGCATTGCACTTGCTATATGACTGACTGTGACTATTGTGTCAGAACCTTATTAGGAAATTGGTTTTGAGTTTCGCTGTGACCACCAACCGAACAGAGGATTCATATGATTGAAAGATATCCGATTGTGAAAGGCAGCTAAAATAAATAAAAAACGCTTTAGACAAATGAAACGCACTCCTCCTGTTTCTTTAAGCTTTAACTTATGTCATGAGACAATGCAAAGTTCTTTAAGATGAGATGAGAACGTGAAAGCGAGCAAAAAAGGAAACACTGTACACCAATAAGCAACATGGGTAACTTAATTTGGAAAGTTGTTGTGTTGCTCCATTGTTTAAACTTTTAGGAAAAAAATTCTTCAAAGTGTAAATCATTGAGGGAGATATAATTAGAGAGGAGAGGATTTTTCATGTAAATTGTCAAAATTGATCAGGCTAATTGGCATCTTCCCCACATTTTCGAAAGGGTTGACATGATATGATCACATTTTATTTCTATTTTTTTAATAACATTTTAATCTGCTTAAGTAAGTTTAATCTAACGGGATTCTTTTTGTTGAGCTATTCAATTCAAGATCAAGCCTTTTCGGAATGGGATATTCAAAAAGTTTTAATTTAATTTAATTCTTAGCACGGCAAGTTACAAACAAGTCAATTCAGGGAGAAATGTTCGTAGGTAAGTCCATATCATACCCCAAAAAAATACCTTCCCTTCATTGATGTGTTGTTGATGTAATATGAGAAGGTACTTAAGCAAATCAGGGCAGAATCAACAAAAAAAATAAAATACCTTTTTGGATTACATTCCAACATTGAAAAAAAAAATCTTCTTTAAAAAAAATCTGTTAATACCCAAATCACGAGTGAACACCTTCTTTTCATCTGACACACAAGTGTATTGACACTTCTGTTTTTTTTGTCATGATTGTTTCACGGCGGTGAATGGCATGGCAAGTGCTATGATATCATCTCCTCTTATGTTTGTCTTTGTCTATTTTTGTAGATGAGAGTGATCCTCCAACACTTCATTTCGTCTCATTCTAGAATAAAATAAAAAAGTAATCTGCTTTTTTCCTTCGGTCCTTTTCCAGCTTCTATTTTCGGTTTCACATTCAACTGCTCAAGTGATTTTTTTATTTTATCATCTGTACAAAATCTTAAACAACTCCTCATTCAACACAACAAGTCAATGCAATGACGGCATTTTGTTAGAAAGGAACAAGCATCTTTACAGATTTTCTCAACAGAGAAAAAGGGAGCCGGGCCTAGCTCATTATTTGTAATTTTTAAGAGGTTGTCCACCACACTTCTGCATTAAAGACAATGATGATGATGATGATGATGACGTGCTAGTAAAATGGCTTTGTGGTCCCCACTCACCGTCATTATCTTGATCTTTCTTTTCCTCGGAGAAGAAACGAGATCCTCCACCACAAGCCAAACTTTAGAGAAGGAAACGATATTTTACTTGTTATCTCGAGATTTTATCATCACATCACACCTCAGTTAAACTGGTATGCATGTAGTATAGCATAAGCCATGTAAGAATGCAGGGATGACGCTGCGCTGTTTTGGAGGAATCATCAACATCATCATCACTATCAGCATCGGAATTGTTTCTATTTTATTTTATCAACTCAAAAGGGATTAGTTTGGCTTCTGGAATTAACTGGAGAGTGGAAACCCTGATTTTCTCTCTTGTCTGCGGTGTGGTGTGGCGGCCGAGTGAGGAGAGTAGTCCGCGGATGGATGAGGAATGGAAAGGATTTATTTGTAAAAGGCCGAGAGCTCTTTTCCCTTGTTGATGAAATGAAATGCATTGGGCATGATACTATACAAGTTATGTACTCCTAATCAGCGCCAGCACCTCCTTACAAGACAAAATGACACTTTAAAAAGGATCTCCTCGCTCTGGAATGCTAAAAAGACATTCTTAAATTGTTAAATGAGAAAAGTTAATTTGGAAAGGAGGAGAAGGTTGGAAAAATACATCGACATTTATGCTGGAAGTTAAGAGCAGGAGCCATAAAGAATGCAGTGGTTTTTCAAGCGACAATAATACATTATATAGAGTCATTCATGTTACTACATTTATA
>JAQGAI010001086.1:0-16060 GCA_034696905.1 Lepidocyrtus violaceus | reverse complement strand
GTATCTTATATTTCTACGGTGTTATAACAGGGAGACCAGCCTTTTTAAGGTTGATGTTGTGAACACTTGAATAAAGACAAATATCAAATATCAAATTGCATCCACCACTTTGGTGTCTCCTCTGGTCTGATGATAATAATAGGTTGATCATATTATCATGATGAGATGATTAAGCTAGTAACATAGTATCAGTTTCTTATTTGAACTACCGACGCATTTCCCAATTCATTTTTTATTCATTTTTTTCCTGTCAGGAGTTCCAAACAATTTGTTTTGTCGACTGCTTCAACCACCAAAATTGCTTGGCTCCAACAGGCCAAAAGTTGACATAAGGTCGATTAAAAGTACCTACGAAAATCGTGTTTATGCAACATCCTGTCTACCTTTAATTTTACTTTAGGGGTGAAATTGAGCTCATACAAAGTCCACTGCACTGTACATGCAATCTTAAGTCATCATCAGTATCATGTTTGCATAATATCAATGTATTGACAACAAATAGAAAAATTAACAATATACATACTACTCAAAATTGGCAACCCACGCACAAAAACTGCCTAGGTATTTTATTTTCAAGTGATCAGAAGTAGAAGTAGTCATTTCAAGCCTGGAAGATTTTGCACTGGAATTTACACTGGAAGTTCCAGTCCTCAGGAATAATTTGTTTTGTTGGGCTGAAATTTCACGATATAATAAATTCATTGGATTGAAATCAGCCACCATGAGGAGTGTATTATGACTTTGTAACTAACTAAGATTTCTGAATAAGCCAGCATTTCCACTATGACATGAGAAGGTTGTCTCAGCCTATTACGCTTTTGTTTCCCTCATAATTAATTCCACAGAAACTGTGGAAGATGGTGGCCAGTGCCCTCTCATTAATTTTATTGTACGACCTCTATTATTATCCCTTCATTATTCTCCATTCAGAACAACTTAAATTAACGTTTTGTCTAGTGGGAGCCTGGATATAGCTTTGAACTCGTGCAGCGACGGGTGTAATTCCTGGCAATGACAAAGTCTCTTATCTTGCTAGCTTATTATTATTAATGGAGGACTCTTTAATTTTAGATTTTCACGCCATCATGTCACATAATCAAAATTAGTGGTCCCCCATTTAATTCATGGGGCAAAGAAAAGTATCAAACGGAAGGAAGTTTAGTTTTTCACTCAGTCTGTCCAGTCCTTGTCGGATAATGAACGGTCAAAGGTCAGCTGCATTGTCATTGCTGACAGCTTGATTACAATGGCAGGCAGCCGTGTGCTAATTGTAGTGGATTTAATTATAAACATTCAATCAATCGGGACTTTCCAGTTGAGCTCTCATACTACTAATTTATAGTTGTAGTACTGACACTGTCCATACTCCATGTCCATATATGAGCAGATTCCGATTGGTGTACACTACAATCTTAAAAATAAAATTAATTAATTAGTAAAATCTGATTAGACTAACATTCACATGGTAATTAATTTTTTCCCTTTCACATAGGTCATAAGTCATGCCTACTTACAAATGTTATCACTGCACTGCTGGTTTCATATTAAAACGCTCGTTGAAGTTTGAAGCTTTCATCATCCCTTTCATAATTTTAAATCAGTTAATGAAGTCATCTTGGGAAATGATTAACGTCTTGAGATTGTTGAGATAAGTTATCGCTATCATCATTCTTAAAGCGCAATTTATAAACCAAACATTCTTTCTATCTTCCAGGCCTTTCGACGAACGGGACATCCCACGAACATACAGACGGAATATGAAGCGTCAGGCTCCTTCCTCCAGTCTCGGATTGGACAAGCACAATCGTGTCCAGATGGGAGTCTCCAACAGCTTATGTGATGATGCCAAGGTTAATGATTGAATCAGTTTGTATTGTAATACACAACTTGAAAGGCATACTTAATTATTATAGACACCCTACGGGAATTTGGAAAAATTGTCAGTTAACAGAAAGTCAGACATTTGGACAAAAAATATCCTATTATTTTTAATTCAGTATGTCGATGCCTTGACGTCAATCCTATTTTAAGCGTCGTGTATTCAAAATTGTTTGACGTTAAAATTACTTCAGCACTTATCATCCTGGAACAGTTTACTATTCTATTCATACAAACGCTTCGCGAAAAGACTGGACTGAGGAAACGAATTGTATTCAAATAACCAAATAATTTTGGTTCCATGCTGCGGCCCATTTAATGTCGTGGCGTCCCAGCTATTATTTGTGTAAATCCAATCCATATTCATTCCAATTATCAACTCTGAACAAGCTCACTTTTACCGCATGACGTGCGCAGAAATGGTTTTAGGTTGTAAGTGCTTGTATGTCCATAAATTGAATAGGGTATTTTTGCCTTCATAATTGTTTCGTTAATTTTTGAACAGCAGATATCAGATACATCTACGTCATAAAAATAAATGTATAATGTAAGTGACATGAATCAAACAGTAGCCGTCTTTTGGAATTTTATGCTGACGTTTTAATATTGATGTTGCTCATTATCATTATCATTAAAATTGAAATAATTAGACTTATTTTATGCCAAACTCAAATAAATCAGGGATACGTATTCCACATTTACCCTGTTCTCCATCAGCTTATTAGCAAGAAGGTCACAAACGTCAAACTTTAATTCATTACTATTCTCACTGGACACAGTACAGTGTCAAGAATAATGCCAGTTGTTACATCTGCAGAACAGAGTTCAAAAGATCAGGCTGCCAACTCTCAAGTTCAGTCACGAGTTGAATGAAATGATTGCGAGTCATGTCATAGCTTAGAATTATTTATTATCGTTTGTCAGTGACAATTCGCCATGTAATTTATAAGATGGTTGCTCTCAATACAGATTTTTTGTAGGAAAAAATTCCAATTAATCTTAAATGAATGGGAAGCGTTTTTCTATTTTTCTACGATAGACATCGTTTTCCATTCCATACAGGATTTAATTATGCCAAACGACAACCCCATCATCAAAATAATGAAGTTATTCTCTATTCCTTTTCTCCCTTTCGCAGACTAACCTCACAATGGACTGGAACCTTTCCCCATTAAATTACACGTGCTTTCACGGAGAAACAAGATTTCCGCGTAATTTCGATGCCGAGCCACGCTTCGAATGTGACAGTTTACCTCCGCGATACGTTGTAAGTGAACCTGATGTTAATGCACTTTCTGAATGAAATCAAGACACGATTAATTGTTGGCTGCGTTTTTATTTTCCATGTTGTTTTGGCAAAAGTTGACTGAAATTGGCATGTTCAAAAATAGATCGCTAAAATAAAAATCGAACGTTTTCTTTTCTAACAGCCTGGCCACGTATGCATGGACCAGAATATTCCATACAACGACTTAATTCCAACTCAGTAAGTTCCTCATTAGCGTACCATTGAATATCATATTTGGTTGTTCCATGTTTAGATAACTAACGTGTGTTCAGTTATGTTATAATTGACTCATTTTAATGATTGTAGAGCATCACAGTCTGAGTTTCTATTTTAGCATGACATTAAATAAATGTATTTTTTTTCAGTGGAGACCACCGACCGCTCTGGCCGAAATTTGGGGAGTACATGTTCGTCCCAAGAGAAAGATGGTTGCACAACATTGAGGTAAGATAAGATAAGGTAAGATAAGAAAAGAAACGGATTTCCGTTTAGGAATCATTCAGGCCCTAAAGTGTCATTCTTACAACAGTCTCTTCCTTTTTGTTGGTATGGTTAGGTAAGATAGGATGATGAACTCGAAGTAAAAAAAACTATCTAAAAAAATTCGACTGGATTTTTTTTATGTGTACCAACTTTAAATTCTCGTCATTGCACAGAAAGTTTACGTAAAACGGAAAGCATATCTTTTGCTTTAGTATTTTCCCTTAATTTTCCGGTATCCTCTTTTCAACTAAAAGCCCCAACCTTGAGACAAATTATACGTATCCATTCAGCACTCTTCAGAGTTTCTCCTCCGCTAGAATGTTATCTTGGGGAGTAATGAGGGGTCTAGTGTTGTATTGCATGCTCGGGATGGATGTCATGTATTTTCCACATCCTTTTTCTTCGTTAAGGAAGGGAAGGGATCAGGGACATTGACGTAATAGCTTGTGTGAGATGGATATTCTTTATCCATCACTTTTATATCTTTTGACCTGATTTTTCTTTTCTGTGGTGAAAGCTGCCTTTTCCGAGAGAGTTGCTTTATGAACTAGAGCTGTAAAAATAGTCTCGAAATTTGTTAGCTTTCCCCGTTACAGTTACAGTGTAGTGTACAGCAGTATATTCACTTACACTGTTTGGCTTTACGGCATACTGATCTTGTGGATCCATGCTAGAGCTGCTGCTAATAAACACCTATTCACTTTTGATGAGTGTTTCATCTTAAGAAAATTAGAAATGTTGTTTACAGGCAACGAATTCATTAGGAATGGCCTTGTAGTATAGGAGCGGCCTCTGATTTTAAAAGTTTAAAGCATTTGTCTATACGAAGAGAAAATCAGCTGGAATTGAAGGCGTCCGTCCAGTTTCCCTAGGGATTTGAAATACATAATTCGGAATTTGGGATATCTGAATTTCTAAATTTTTTTGGGATATGTTTAAAAAAAACAGAAATGGATGTTGGATTGATTATATGTTTTTATAGCACGGAGCCGTTGTCATGCTGTACCATCCGTGTGCGTATCCATCCGAAGTTGCGAGACTACGAACGATTGTACGGGGTTGTGTTGGAAAACATGTCATCACTCCAAGTACCCTTCTTTCACCAGAACGAGTAATGCAAATTATGTTATGTAATTAACTATAAGATTGAAATGTGTTTAGACGCTGAGTTTAATTACAATTACAGATAAAAATATCTTTGAAATACTGAAGTATACTCACTATGAAATTATTGTTTTACAATTTTTTTCAGCCACTAGCTTTGGTCGCATGGGGATGTCGACTGCTGATGTCTTCCGTTGATGATGAACTTGCAATGAATTTTATCAAAACGCGAGCGCATCGAGGTCCCGAGGGTACTTACACCAAAGAAGGCCAATACGAGTTGGGTCTGATCAAGCCGGCGAAGTCTACCGGGAACGGTGCCAAATATGGTTATTCCAAAGTTACCTGTGATACTTTAGATCGTTCGCGGCTGTAAATATTCAAGACATTAATTCACCTGGCGTGAGAGGCGGTGCTTACTTATTTGTTTTTGTGTTAAGTACACTTTGACATTTGAAATTTAGACAATGAAATCCTTCATACGAGTTCATATAGATATGATATTACAGTAGCTGTTACTTATTTGTCATTTTATTTCTCGCTAGACCAGCCCGGTTTGTTAATTTAGATAGAGAAACTAGACAGATATGATTTTCACATCGACTTCCCATAGAAAGTTTGGAAACTTGAATTGTATGACTCAATTTTCAATATTATCGATTTATTTTATTTTTTAAAAGACATAAATCCAAAATGACTGAAAATGACATTGTGATCCGATGTAAATATAAAAAGATTTATAATATGAACATTTCAAATGAAACGTTTCTCTCTCAAATTAATAATAAGTACAAAGGATGAATTTTTAAAAGTTTTAATTTGTAAAGTTATTTCTTTAATCTGCGAAGGCAGTTTTCCATACCATCTGTTGCCTGACATAACATAGAACCGAATGTTTTATCGATTATGGATACTGATGATGATCTGTACTAAACCGTACTATAAACAGTAAATGAGTTGGAAGTTTTCCTACCAAAGTTCTTCTAACAAACTGTGTTGTGTTAATTGTATCGCATATTATCTAGACGAGTCAAGTAGTTATCAATTTCGGATCCACGGAAATTATTTTCCATTCCAAATTTTGAATTATAGGTTTTTAGTGGTGATATTGATTTAAAAATATGCATCGTCATTTTATTGTTGTGTAACTAATCGTAAATGAAAAATAAAGTTATTTATAGATATCAAATATGTTAAACTGCAGCTTCGAAACATGGTGTCAAACTTTATGTTATTATTTCCATCAAGCTGCATAATATTTTGCAATCATTTCTTTTATCGTCGGTATTTCTCTCACAGAGCGATTCCTCCAGGTTAAGGTAGCAGCTCCATGCTTCCATCTTTTCTTTAACTTCCATCTGAAAGCTGTCCTAGTCCGTAAATTCATCATCCATAAAATCAGTTCCAATATAGTGCTTACCCTGATGCACTAGATGACAGATGTGTTCGGCTCCATACAAAAATCTTCTTTTCCCTTCATCACTGCTTCGTCTTTGTATTTTGTTGGGCCTAGTGAAAGTATGTTCCTTCGAATTTCATTTTAAACTACACTTTAAATATTTCGCGAGATCGGGTGCTGGTTTGTGCATCCGTTTGCAGTGAGATATGCTTTCATTGTGTGTATAATTGCAGTTACGTATAGTTACATAAGGTATACCTCATAAAACAAACGTTTTCAACGGAGAAAATTGGAAGCTGAAACATATTGATCTCTACCTTGGACACGCTTCTGGTTATCTGTCATTTTAAAATCAGTATCACTGGCCTCAGGGCATGATTTGGGGTTTCAGTGACAACCCATTTACTGCATGTTCCCATTGTTAATTTTACAAAAATGGCTCTCACCTTTGGATCCCTTGTGGTTTGGATTCGGTCCGCCTTACACGGTTTTCGGTTTTGCTATAATTATTTGCTACACCCATGCAAAACACAGGAAAAAGTAATCGTAGAATGAAACAAGTAGAGTACATGCAACTTTGTGGTCAGTTTTTGTGGCCTGACCTGAGAGGCCAATCTCTTTGGTACGAGTACATTGCTTTTACATATGAGCAAACTAATTCAGAATAAAACAATACATGAGGCATATTATTATGAAATAAACCATATTATCTAAACTCATTGGGAAACCTAATTGATTGACAAAATGAATAGTTTAATGACAAATGATGTAGATGATTGAAACGGAGAGTTCTGTTATATATAATTTAATAGCTTGTTAATTTCGGCAAAACTTAAAATATATGTTGAATCTTATATAGTTAGCTAATATACATTAACAAGTACTCCACATAATTTAACTACTTAACACTTTGACTAATTATATTCCGGCTTTGAAGATTGACTATTATTAAGTAGAATCAAGGTAACTGGTCAATCCAATTCGTTTCTGGCAGTTATCGTGTAATCAAATATTTTCGCTGGAGCAATAATGCTGAAGATTTCTCAATTAATGCATTCCATCGTATCATTCAAGATCTTGATCTGCTCGAGCTTTCATTTATTTTTCTGATTATTTCCTAGAAAAGGGAATGAAGCAAGTGAACTCGTTTCTCTTTCTAAAAATTGGATAAATAAAATTCTTTGAAACTGCATCACCATTACTTGAGCACTGCTCAACTTGCTGAACAAAAGAGAAAGTAGAAAGCAGTCTGAGACCACATGCTAAAAATCAATTTGTCGAAGCTTTATTCATTGATCAATAACATGTCCTTGTCACAAATATGGCTTCTTCTTCATCATAAAGTCACTCCTATGGTATCCGGAACCTTTCTCGGTATTAATCAAGTAACTCGAATGTTGTACTGTAGAAATGAGAGGAGGGGGCTGGGTGACTGACTCTCTCCTTCCAATATTTTTCCTTTTTATTTCTCTGTTCTGTTCTTCCACTCTTTTCCGCAGTATTAGCTGGTTTTCAACCCGCTTGCTCTCCACCACTCATTTTTTTCTGTGCGCACCCGTACTGACTCCTCTACAGTCCTCCACGAAGTTGAAGCGTTTTATAAATGCTTCGTGAAAGTTTCTTTTGATACAGGAGTTTCCTCCTTTTATCTTATTTACATTTGCGTAATCCTTATGTCTTTTTTTCACTATATGTTTCAGATGATACTCATTCTTTACCAAACCAAGTAAGTTTCCCTTCTATTGCGTGATGGAATGAATAGCGTCTGATTCGATATAATGGGAACCAACCGTATATGATATTCAGTATGGCAATGTGAATTTCGATGGCATCATCAGTTTTCGGCTGAATGTTACAAAAACGATTTTAAATGTTTCATGAGCCCCGTCAAATGTTTAACTCAATACACTATAGTGTAAACAAAATTGAACATGAATATTTAATTATGATTAGCTAGTGTTCATTTGAAGTATGTACTACCAACAATCAAAATACGTTTGTATATATTATGTAGCAGCGTTCAAAATCAACCATATAAAACTTTTCATTGATATTTTTAAAGGGCTTTGCAATGGATAAAAATGAGCAATTACGTAATTACTTTTTCCGCGTTCACTCACAGATTAGAGTCACAACTTTTTTTGATAAAAATACAGGGCATTAATATCATCATCATTTCATAAAACGTAATCCAGATCTTGTTTCCAAGAGGCATATGTCACATTTACATTTACGGCCATTCCTGTGCCATGCTTGATACCTTCATCGCCCTTTCACAATTTACAAAAAGTCTCTTGAAGTATAATGCGATAAAGGAATTATTATTTTTCCCTTAAGCCCTAGCATAAGTCACCATGGTTGTTCATCGTATGTATGACCACAAAAAGAGCAACCCCAAAGAGGCATACCTAACCCACACCAGTTCATTTATTCAGCTGTCTTTAAAAGAATAAGCTTAACGATCCCCCGTGACAGATTATTCCAAGAAGATCAATACAAAAGATTATATAATACTCCTCGACGGATCAGAACTTCAAGCAACCGTCGTCAGCGACTTTTCAAACCGTTTTTGTAATCAAAGTAAAGTAGTAAATACATATTTTCATGCTAAAACAACTAAACCACCTACCTATGTTAGAGCATAACGTATAAGAATACCTATAACCCAACTACAGTCTTCACGAGTTCATTTAATGGCATTATAAAGACAGAAATTTTCCAAGCTGGTAAATTCTCTACTTTACAGTACCAAAAGTTAAACTAAAAATTTATATAATGTTTGCATATATGGAACAGGAAGTACACATTTTCTCTTCCTGCTAAAGAGCAAGGAGGAATATAATGTGATGTGATGATGTCGTATACCTAACGATAATTCTATGGACAGGTTGCAGACACAAACAGTAAGTTTACAACAGTTCATGATCCAGTGCACATCACAGCAGTATGATGAGGGAAAGCAGGAGAATTTCCCCGGACTAAAACTGAAAAGGATGGATGGATGGATTAAATTTCATTCCCTTGCTCGTTACATACCAATTACATAAATGCACTTCCATAAAAGTTACAAATGAGAGGGATAAAATTACACGCGTCATCATAATACCTTATTTGCTGTGACAACGATCAGCCTGACGTATGACTGCTTGCCGTGCGGGGTGGATTGACTGAAGAGGATGCTGAAAGAAGAAGGGGATGCGGATGCAGTGCGTTCCGTCATAATATAATCTTTGTGAGTAGGGAAGTAAGTCCCTATTCCCTATATCTATGTGCGGTATTGTTGTTGCGAGCATTTAATTCACGATGATTGTTTGTGACTTTGTACAGGGAGCATAAAATGATACGATCAGATCTACTTTCATATTTTCTGCCGCATGCATGGGTTGAGAGTTTATCCAAGAGAGATTCGATTGGAAATATTAATACACCATTTAATGTAAATATAGTAAAGACAGACGGTATTGATCTACCAGCCACTATGGTAGCTGATAAGAATGGATACACATCCGGTGTCAACTTTCCCTTCCTTGTTCTAACCGTATCCATCAGATAAAAAAAGTGGCCAAGAATAGAATGCAAATATTACATACGTAACTAATGTTTTCTAGTTACAACTAATTATTAGTGAACAAAACCAATTCAGGAGAAAAAATTAGTCAATAGCTTAAAAGCTACATATTCTAAAAGTTCGTCTCACAATGCCCCAGTGAAAATGGTACAGGTGTAAAATGTAAATACTGGCTGTTTTGCGGGTTACAGATGGTTAGATTCGTAATTGACTGGTGCGTTTTATTACAGTCATTGACCAGGCCGATAAAATCATTCCCTCAAAAATTAATTTCATGCCACAGTAATCACAGCAAACAGAAGACAAACGGTAACAGTGGATATAGTGGCTACATCGTTCCCTAAAACTGTTAAATATGTATTTACATCACATCTCATTGATGATGACTAAAGCTCAGGTTTATCAATCAGTCACTGAATCATTTTCAACTCTCTCTCGCTGATACATCTGATGATGCAGCTTGATAAACTAACGGTGCTTCACATTATTTCAGGTGGATTCAACTCCAGCAAACAACCAAGGGAAAGCATATGTGGTGCGGAGGAAAGTGAAACAGTACCCCTTCAAGATTGATGAAAAGACAAAGTTGAGTAAGCACCGAGCTGACAATGAGTGCTAAACGAGGAAGCAGGCATAAAGTAAGTCCGTATTTTGTGTACTTGGAACTGGAACAAGTGTACCGTGTGCCTTTTTGTCTGCACCTTTTTTTAAGTACTTGTATAAACAACCTGACGGAAGCGACAAAAAACAAGGCACAGTTCATCATATTTCACACAGATCAATTAGCCTCCCTAACTTACGAGCTTTAAAAAAAGGTAAGGTCGGGTCGGGGAAACTCTACACGTGCCTAGTGGACCATGAAACCGTTCTTTGATTACAGCTGTAAAATGTTACACAGGTCGAATGAAACTAAACGAAGGGGATATGATCATCACATCAGAGTGGCTGGGACGGAAACATAGCTTTAGTTAAGTTGTGTCATGCATTTCAACTTGGATCATGAATGATCTGATCCTATTGATTCTTCATTCCTAGCTGCAAACATTTTATCGATACAACACATTTCTACAAAGCATTTGAGAAAGGGGGATATATTATGTAATTCATAATTATACTTTAAATTTCATAAATTTTCTGCCTGAACTTTACACTACATCATCCCATTATCACATATAGCATTATATAATTACACACTCATCCAAACAGCAGTAAACATCCAAATACGTTTAGCATTTATTTAGCCCAATTGACAATCACTTTACCTGGAAGACAAAACCATTTTGAAATAATGCCACTTTAAGAAGAAGAATATGATATTGCCTTGAGACAGTATTGTCAACCTAATTGAATTACAAAGTTAACCATCTGCGTTTGGTTTTTTCCCTGTCTACTTTATATTCGTAAACAAACTAAATCCTTTTACTGGTTTAGCTCACCAAACCACCACACTCTCCTAATGAATCGGGAGGGAAAATCACTCACAATCCATCTGACAAAATACGCTATTACTTACTACACGTAGGTAAGTGGAAAAAATGTCTGACGTAATAATGTTACAACTGAATAACTGAAGGTGTCTTGCCAGTAGGTATACATTAATACTTTGCATGGAAGTTTGATAGAAAACATAAGGGTTACCGTTCCATAATATAACTAGAGCATTATTATCATCATCATTGTTATTGCCATCAACGTGAATGGACGGGGAAAGCTACTTATCACTTTGGAAATGCGTTATTCATCGTTGTCAGTATGACACGACTTGATAGTTTCCCTTCCTTTTTTATGCAGCATGCATTGTTTCATCCCATCAAATCAGATCCAAACTATCCCTGCGGTGGCCTACCAATGATATGACAGATAGGTGAAAATTGACTCCTCGTATCTTCCTTCCGTCGCGCCGTCACTGCATACATATATGTCCATACAAAATCCTGTGGTATCTTCACGTTGTGTAATATAATTGTCGAATAATAATGAACGCTTATGCTCTCCAACTGTCTCACATTGTTCGGGGTAAGTAAGAGGATTTTTTGTTTTTACTTCATTCCGGTAAGCCATTTTCGTCTCAACCTTTCGCTTCCAAACAACTGGTTAATTTTCCGGAGCAGCTTAAGTTTTGAAGGATATGGTATGGTTGTAGTCTGTTTAGTGATTCAAGAGGTGTTGTTTCGTTTTTGTCAATGGTAAAAACTTACCGTTTCAACTTGAGTTTATAGATAGTTTATTATTATTATAGTGCTGGGGTGAAATGATAATAAAATTGCATGTTAACATCGAGCTATCAAATTAAAGGGATATTTATATTTTTTGGATTTTTTTTTACAAACAAAATACTGTCACAAAGGTAAGAATAAATATTTTAAATATTGTTGTGCATTACATAGTGCTTCAAACTTTGAAACTAACAGAGAGTAGATAAGATAAACGTACGTGAAATAAAATGCGTGAATAACATTATAGAAATTTGAGTTACTTTTCGCATCTTTTGAAATTTAGGTAATTTTCAGATATTTACTTCCATTGACGCGTAAAATGCATACCAAAAGGCAGCAGTTGGCACAGTTTTTTTAAAATGAATTTAACCATCGGCAATAGATTATAAGAAATTGTGAAGATATTTTACCATAATGATAATTACAAAGAAAGCGTAAAATTTCCTATATGCCTTTCTGCTCAACAATAAATTGGTTCCTATTAGTATATTGTCAGAATTAAGAATTCTGAGTCAGAATTCTTCCAATGGGCAAAATTTGTTTATGCATGTCTATACAGTTATACACTTCCTATCTCAGAGTTTTGTTCAATTTCTTCCTTCCTAACAATTTCTTTTTGAGGCTACTTTTACATAAGTGTGTGCATATACTTTTGAATTGAATTCCAGCAAAATACTTTTTTTTGTAGCACTTATCTAACATGAAGAAAGGCAGACTAAGTACACATTATCATGCCGTCTTCCAATTATTTTTTAAATTCATTTTAAATTGAAGTATGAGTGGCATTATGATTGTCATGTCGGTTGGATCATATTACTTAATGATTATTTTTTACTTTAAAGTTGACTGTAAAATAATTTATCTTTCCTTGATTTAATTGTGCAATTTTAAAAATCAATTTCTATTTCCTCTTTCTTTAAAAATAAGAAGAAGTTTTCATTCATTATATCTGGAGCTCATTTTGAAGCATTTGTCACCTTGTTCTGTATGAAAATATTTAGTGAACGGGAAAATGTTATTCGTCCACATTTTAAATATTGTTTTTAATTAAAAGAAGGGCGCATTACTAGTCTGCACGACATGCAAGAAACCTTTCTATAGCTCTCCTTGCTCATCAATGCCGTTACTAAGCAGTACTGGGAGCATTCCCCTCAATTTCCGAGGTTTTTTACCGATTATGAAACAGAGATGTAGGAACAAATGCGAACCTTTTATGAAGGAAGCACAAACAAAACGAAAAGTTAAACTTGGCTATACCCAAACACGAGAGATATGCTTATACGCTACCCACCGACAGTAATGGGAAGAGAAGAGGAAAGGGAAGCTTGCTCATGAAACCAATCCCCTTTTGCACCACATTGGCTGTCGGGAAGGCAGAGCAGCCTCCCACTTTTCTACCACTTAACTCTTTCCCCCACATTTGTCATGAATGGCAAGCACAAAATGAATGCGTCTTTATTTTCGTAACTGACTCGAAATGAAATGATTCGTGGCAGGTAATTAATTAACTAATAGCTTGATTTACAAACTACAAACTGAGAATAAAAATATGTAGTCTAAACTGTCTTGTGAAAAAAAAAAGATTGTGGGATATCTAAATTTGATTCCTCTTGCAGAATCTCAATTTTTTGGGCAACGCAAATCTGCAGAATATAACAAACAAGAGACATCAAAATACGATTATCGTTGCAAAAATATACATACGTATTTGTCCACAGCTACGAAACATTATGCGTAGTACTTACTTGGAAGTACAAAAACTTTCACGTTGGCATTTTAGGAGAAAGTCATAAAACACTTTGGTTGCGCTGTTGTTACATAAAAGGGAGATCTAGAAAAGTACATTTCCTAAATGAATGAGCTTAACCGCACCAACTGTGATGATGTAAGTGATGTGATGAGGATGATGAATATTGTGAGGAGGAGAACAATGATGCTGAATTTGAGGGATACTTTTGTCTCGACTGAATTTCAGAGGCTGCATGGACTAGTCAAAGAGGATCAACAACATAATAATGATTTTCGTGGAAGAGAAAATACCCGACCATTTTTCAAAGACTTCCATACTGGGATGAAAAATAAATCACTGCGCAACGATCTGTAAAGGGACTGATACCCCAATGGATGCCTTGTTTTCTGACAGTCCAGGTTGGACAGGGGAACTCACCTCGCCCAACTCTGATGAAATCTTCAGCAATAACTCGAATATGGCAGGATTTTCACTGTCTCCACTGGATCTTGAGCCGCTTCCAAGCATCTTTGCTCCCTCCAGCACGTACAAGTAAGTGGAAAATTGAGCTTCCAATTTTTTTTTTATTGAAAGTGAAGGTAAACCCCAGAAATAGAAGTACAGAAGAGTAGCAACAGATTGAAGTACCTACAATTCATTCTTGTCTTAGGACGCCCCTACAGATATGTTGCGTACTTTCACTACTGTGCTTGTGTATAGTAACTAACTGTAACACACTACAGTACACTCTACAACGCTGTCATCTTTTTCGACAATAATTGAGATGACTGAACTAAAATAAAAAACTTATACTGGAAATCAACTTTATTTGCTCATTTAATTTAAGCTACTTTCATAAGTGGTTGGTGTTTTAACTGTGATTGACTGTTCCCATTTTCAGGGAGAGTTCTCTGTTTCGAGAAAAAAGTGACCTGTCGGACTCAATTTTCTCTTACAAATCTTCTCCAATTGGTGCAACACCCGCCACTGGCCAAATATCACCGATGCCATATAACAGCTATTCTCAGTCACAACAGGTAAACAACTGGAAATTCATTTTGTTTAAATGACGCAGAAAAATAGCACAAATTATAGTCAATTTTCGCATTAGTTCTGTGAATTCATTTAAAATGAATGTCCATTACTTTCTTACTGAATTACGTTGGTGAATATTGTCTATATTGTTTTACTTAATTTCAGCTGCTTTCACCAAATGGCTATTCTCCGACATACTGCATAGAGCAATCCTTCGTGCCAAATCCTGGGACAGCACCAGCAACAAATTTTGGAACTCCGTTTCCTTCTATGAGTGTAAACGTGTCAATGAACATGACAATGGGATATCTACCGTCGGATGCGGCTCTTCAACATCAGGTAATGATAACACTTATATCATATCTCGTCAGTCATCGTCAATCGTGTGTAGTTCCTATTCAATTGACACTGGCGGATAAAATGATAGGGTTTATTGCATGACGACAACAAGCATTTTATATAGGAAGGTTTATAATAGGTATTCTTTTTCACCAGTTCAATCAATCAAAAATCGGGAAAACTTCCTCATGAGGAAACAACCTATATTTTACCAGAATTAAAAGAATACATGCACCTATTTATCAGTACATATTGTATATGATAGCAGTGAATTGAAGTGGAACATAGGACACAACTATGATATTTATTTAGACGACTTCTATTAAACCAGCAGGACAAATCAGTAGTTAGTTAATATGCTGTATTGACCATTGTTAAATACCATCATATACGGTCATAGGATAAGTTGAGTAATCAGTATAATATTAAATAGGGTAAAAATAAAAATACATATCATTGCTTAGGTTCTAATTAAAATGTTGCTAAAAAAAACTTCTGGTTCGCATAGCATATATTTCCAATATCTAAATAATAAATTAATAGTTTGTTTACTGTTAAAATCAATGCACGATAAAAAATTCTTTCTGTTCGGCGTACTTCCGTCTTTAAAGAAATTGCTTCCTGGATTATAATGGGGACACACACAGGACATGAAAACGTCTTCAATGTCATTCTTGCTGCAGATTGAACAGTTTGTGTAGATGTTGCCTCTGCTTCCATATGACTTACACGATTTATTTTTGTATGTGACGTAATTATAGCTTGATCGTATCTGAACAACAAATCGGACCAAGGAAAAGGGCAAATTGTTGTTGGGATACTTTTCAGTGCCCAGTTTATGTTTCAGTTCATTGTATGAGTCCGACTTATGAAGTTGCATAAAGGACAAATCAGTATCTCAATATGTTATACTCCGACGACGCTTAGACAACATTTTGCTAATGAATCTTGAGTTCACAACTAGGAAGAAAAGCAAATAAATATATAATGATGAAATCATCTAGATCTACTAGTAACCTAT
>JAQGAI010001085.1:0-16061 GCA_034696905.1 Lepidocyrtus violaceus | reverse complement strand
GGGACCTTCGGGTTTGGAATAGGAAATCGGGCACACCCGGGACTGATTGGAAAGGGAATCAAGAGCCAAAATTCTGGAGGGATATGTTGTTTACTCCAGTAACAAGATCGAGAGCAATATCTTCAATATGGTTAAAACGTTTCGCCGAAGCTTGCGTTGTTGAAGTCCAGTCGGATTGTGGAAGCTCCTTAACGTATTGCCATGTAAAGCATGCGAGCATGTTATAATGCCCCGTTGAATGAATTCGAATGAATGTTAACTTATCGAACGATGAATTGTGTCGATCAAAGACATTTATAGATAATGTTAACTAACCTATGTTGGTAATTAATAATGTTGGAATGTATTTAATAAATAATTAATTATACACAGTTGAAGCCGACCTTATCTACACAGATTGTTATTCTCAGAGATTGTATTGGTAAAATTTATTGATAACTCTCTAGATTCGAATTATGAAGTATTTAGCAGTAATTAAAGCCTCGAATACGTTATATGTCAATTATAAGCAGTAAATCTGAAGGAGAGTTATAATCATCATTGTCCACACAGAAAGTATGTTACTTCTATTAGTATCTCCAGTACTCCCACCACCGCCCCCAAATTTCGTTACATCTCCTATCCCGCCCGCCTTCCGCATGTTCACATTGCACTTAGGTTCTCGGCAGAAGCACTCCTCAGCCATCCGTCCATTTTTCATATTTTTAAGGTAAATGCATCTATTCCCGTACTCTTTGCCTCCCCTCGTTGTCGTCAGAGGTTGGGGAGTGGTGACAGCGGAGAGAGCCCGTCCAATGATCACATGTGGCGTTTTATGTGAATCCTCACGTGGATCCTCAGGCGTGACCTCCTCAGATGAAACCTCGGTTGAAGTCTTAGGTAAAGCCTGAGGTACAGCCTGAGGGACAGCCTGAGGTACAGCATGAGGTGGAGCCTTCCCCGAAACACCAGCTGCAGCATGTAATTCATGTTCAACTTCCTTTGCCACGATATGAATCATATTCCATTGCACTCCACGGAGGTCATATTCTTCCAGGCATCTTCGTTCCCTTTTGATAAGGTTATGGTATTGGCTCCAATACTCGACGAGGAGGCAGCCATATTGGGCGGATTCCGGCCGGCATACGATCTCCACTGTTGTATTACAATACTTCTCCGGACCATCACATTTCAAGCAAGTCACCGGCGTTTTGATATGTTTTAACCAGGTCAAATCCATGGATTCGTCGTCATCGTCAATGGTGCTAGCAGGAGTGGTAGTGGTAGCAGGAGTGGTAGTGGTAGCAGCAGCGTCAGTACCAGCAGTGGCAGTGTCGCCATCGCCCCCGGCAGCAGTGCATTGTAGTTGGAGGAGAATCAGGAGGATCAGAAGGGGAATTAACGGTTTATGGAACATAATCCCTTCGTGATTTCCAGCCAGCAGAGCAGTTTAGAACTGAACTCAACCTTGAGGAAGACGATACTGATATTCGAGAAAGAAGTTGCCCATTTAACTAACTGAATGGTCATGTTGCTCCTTCCTACCTTTGCTTCGCCACTAACGGATTAAGTTACATAAGAATATATGCCTACTTCAATTAAATTTTTGAGATTGCATTAAAATTAGTATCTATTATTATGTTATACGGAATTTGCTATGTCGCACAAGTAACCGTGTAAATTATTGAAAAGTATTATTGATCATATAGCTTTACGGAAGAATTTTTTAAATAGAAAGTTCGGTAGTGGTGATCAGCGTCATCATCATCAATCATCCACTAAATTCTTATCGATTTATTTCGGCAGCACTCAAAACTGATCATATCTACATATTTTTGACGATTTATTTTTTATTCGGGGTAACGTGAGACTATTTAACGGTATTTAATAGGGAACAGTATTAAAAAGTATTCAACATAAGTAGTATAATTAATTTAATATGGAAATTGTGAATGCAATTTTTGACCCGATTACATTATAGAGCTGATGGAGTACATCATACTTAACTAGCAATTTAAATTGGTTAATTTGGATTTTTGCAACTTTTCTTTTCAAATCGTATTTTTATTCAATGAAGCTTGTATTGAGTCCTCGTAGTCATCGTCGTCATCATCATCGTCGTCAGTTGAAGATTGAATAGGGAAGTTGATCTCATTCCCGATGTCGTTCTCGGAAACCCAGTCCACCACATCGGGGAATTTCACGGGGAGCCTTCCATGCGACACCATAACTGTTTGGACTATTTGCAAAATAAAACATTTCAGAATTCAGAACGAAAATTTTGCATAATAAAATCTTGTGAACAAAGCAGTGCCAAATTATTTTTTTCAAACCTGGGCAAATGTCCTTATACATGTTCCTTATCATTTGGGTATCCCCATCAGTCAGCCTTTCCCGTTGGCCCATTTCGCCATCGTAAGGTTTGGGAATACCTTGGGGTAGCGGGACCTTCCTGATAATTGTTGGGTCTCCATTGGTTGACCCTGCCTTTTCCGAATAGTGCATGATGCTCCCATAGTTGTAGGGGACTCCGTAGAAATCCACTTGCTTATCGGAATCCGAGTTCTTGTAAAAGTTTCTCAGGATGTCATCATCCTCACTGAGGTTATCGTAGACGATTTCGATGTAGTTATCCCTGTCATCCCGAGCATGCTCATGGAAAAATCCGAGGGCGTGGATAAGCTCGTGAAGAACGTGGCCGGGGAAGTTGGGCACAGCGCAGCTTCTGGAGTCCGGGTCCAGTGCGACTTGTTGAGCTCCTCGGCGAACGTTTCCAACAAAGCTTTGACACTTCCCTTCTACATTCCGGATGTAGAGGTAGTTGTCATCGGATTCCGTGCGGAAAGCGAATCGCACGCAGGTATATTGCTCGATGTACTTCATTGTGAAGAACACTTGACGCATTTCGTCTTCCGCTATAATGAAATAGGAATCAAATAATTTTGCAATGCTCAACTTAACCCGCTTTATTTCATGATGAATTTTTTACTTAAATATTTCGTAATGGAAAACCTTACAGTAGCCTGGAGCAAATGTGAATGGAATCCGACCGGATGGCCATCGATAACTATCTCTGTATTGGCCGGCACGATCCCTTTTGCTCTTGCTGAGAAACAGCATGTCGTCCACTTGATAGTATTCACCGGGCTGGGAGGTGCCTTGAATGGGAGTGGTTAGATTTGGAAAACTTAATAAAAGATTGTAGCAAGGGTGCAATTTTGCATTAGAATGATTTTTTAGCTTACCATCGTTTGCCCCTCTCGTACTATTTCTCTTATAAGCTACTTTTCTACTAAAATACGAATTTTGCTCTGGCTGCTTATGGCTCTGCTGGAGAATAATGGGCTTAGCACTAGAATCTACGATTAAACATGAGAAAACTACAAACACTAAAACTGAACAATAGGCTAATACTAAAGGTTTCCTGGAAGTGGAGGGAGCTTCTCCTCTTGCCTCAACGTCTCCAACAGGCTCCTTCTTTTTTGCCATGCTTCCTGTAAAATACCTCCAGAGCATTTTGAACTGAAAACGAAACTGTGTGGGAAGCTACCTCAGTAAGTTGTGGAAGTGGAATGGCTTTCGAAGGTATGATTTCGAATCTTCATATAATAACTCGGAAATAGAATATGATTCATGAAATGGTGTGGTCTAGTTAGGTAACAGTCCAAAGCTAAATGTCACATAAATTGGGTCTGTATGAGTAGCAATTTATATTTGACCTGGTGACCCAGCTTATATCACGACACTGTTTTTGAAACAGAGTTACTTCATCTATTTCCCTTTCAGCGGCTGATAATAATAATTTGCGGATGGATAATCATGGATAAAAAGGGAAATTTCATATCAGGATATTATTTATGTGAGTAATAAAATTGAGTAATCTAACTAGGCGAAGGTGTGATTAACATACAATGCAACAAAACAGGTGAACGTTACAGGAATGAATATGCATTAACAGAGTTACTCATAGACAAACATTATTTGAGGTTTTGGCAAATTGGTAATAGTTGTTATTATGTTGTTACAATTATGACACATACTGATCGAACATTATCTAAATTTACACAGTCAACAATGCAAATGTATCCAGTGATAGGCTTTTTATGACAACAAATTATGTAATAGTATCGGGTATAAATTTGTATAAATTGTTTAAATTAAAAATTCGGTTTAATTTTACGCATTTTACGCTTCTTTAGAAATACAAAACATTTCTTGGAATTTGATTTCTAATAAAGTAACATATGAAATTAAAGAATTACTAAATCATAATTTTTTCTTGATTGTAAATTAAATGTATATCAACTTAAAAGTATGTATATAGTATGTACAATTTAGTCGAGACTTTATTTAAGTAAACTCCATTTCAGCTGCTCCTTCGCGGTTTGAAGCACCTAATTAAAATCCAAAGTAAACATTTGAAAACTCAACCGTTCCAGTATTCCCATAATCAATTTATTTCCAATTTTTCCATTACGGTAGAAATCAAGGATCTTAAACTAATGGATGGAGTAACTTCCATGTTAAATAATTCTAAAAGTGACGCCTTCAATCGTTACCTGTGTTTCTATCAACTACGAAATATTGGCATAAATCACAGTAAACTCATTGCATTCTTCCACTAAAGCTTCAATTTTTCTTCCATTTTTCGCTGATCTTACAAATCGTACAACGCGAATTCAATGCTAGTTAGTAGTCGTCATAGATAGCGCAGGTAACGATCACTGGCGTCAACAATCCTAATTTGTTGTTCCGTCTCTGATGTTCAAAGTCTCTGGAGGATGACAACGGTAAAAAGTGATGCATATGTTCTTACCTTCGTAATCAGGAGTACGGATATGGTATAATGGAAGGGGTTGTCATTGTCGGCTGTTGGGTTATTCTCAGTTTGTCCAAGTACATTCAAAAGTAAAACTATTACGAAAGTAATTCGGTGTATAAAAATTCGAAATATCCTTTTGGAAGCCATTTTTATCACAAATTAACTACTAAACTAATAGCTCCGTGCAGTTACCAGGAACAAAGTTAATGTAATGGCTGATGACTGATTAACTATAAAGAGAAATCAAGGGTTGTGTTATGAGAACGCTAATGATACAATGAAACTGAATCTTTCATTAGACTTCAGATGATATATTCGTATTAGTTCCAGTCTAACAAAATTGTAATTGTTTCAGCAGACAGCATTGTGTCTATCAATTTGTAATAATTTATGAAAGGCAGATAAATGCAAGGCGCTGGTCAAAGAAAAACAACTATAGCAAATACTAGCTATGTTGTGACCGACGAATTGTAGTAGAATGATTTGATTTATTTATGCTATTTGAGGTAGCCAAAAAAGTACATGGTAAGTATCTATGATAAAACGCTTACGAATCCTATTACGTTTTCTCACTCCCAGAGACGGGAGATGGACATGTGCTGGGTCGGACATATGGGACGACGTCACTTCGGTAAATGCTCAGAAATTCATATTCTGGGTCTATGATTTCATCCTCAACGTCTTCAATTGCATCAAATGATAAAGTTTCATCTGCAAATTGCGGCGTTCATCTTGATAGATTGTTTCTTTCGACGGTTGGAAACTGGCGATTTGTCCCTCGTTCCGTATTATTGGGAGCAGTATTTAGAGCCGGCTGGATAAGAGGTGGACATTGTGTGATTTGGGGTAAATACCGATGATAATATTGAATCTGATTCCTTTTTTCAATAGTCCAGTCAATTCGATTATTTCCGACTTCGGAAACAGTTAGACCAGCATTTTCAGGCGGGGATGTGACAATCATTTCAATTCTTTGATGGGACCTTCAATTAAAAACAAAACTTCATATAACCCTCCTGATAATAGACATAAGCATATTTTCCTCTAGTCTGTATGCTTACCATGTTGTGTTATATATTCCCAGAAATTCTCGATAAGTATCCGATCTAATTATGCTCCTGCAAATGGCTCGGTTAAAAATTTTATGGTAGTACCAGATGAATCCCGTGCACATTTCATGTCGGGTTCTAAATCCACCTACCGTCACATTTCCGTTTCTATCAGCGTTTTCATAGATGCATCCTAGGATGGTTAGTATTTGAAAGTTTCATTGATTAATTATTTTTCGAATTAAAGTATTTCGAAATGTGTAAAACCTTACTGTTTATCATAGCATCTCCAGGTAATACCACCAGCTCTTCCCTCAGAACACGGATTTGTTGGAAGTTGAAGTTATAATTGTCGTCATAACTGATTGGGGGTAGTTCCCGGTTATTTCTAATCTGCATTAACCTGACACCACGACCTTTAGGGGGTTTTATTAATGTTTTACATGAGAATAATTTAGCACTTAGATTTAGATTACCTTTTCTATGTAAAATACTCATACAATGTTAATTAGTCACTCAGCATAGTGTTAGAACAATGTAGTACCTGCCAGATGAGTATGCAAATTGGCAGCAAATACTCGGATTCCTTCCCCGGGTATAATTTTTTCCGTGCATGCTGAAAAATTGTTTAGGAAATTAAGTATTAGTAAGTAGTTTTGTTTAGCATTATAAAGTTAAATAGTTCCACCAACCGGAACCGCAGTGTCCATATATCCTATGTTCAAGAGAGTTTGGCGGAACTAAAATTGAAGGGCTCGCCGGGATGAATTCGCCAACTGGCATCATGCCCGCATCATGTTTCCTGACAATTTGAAAAAGAATGTTGAAGGTTAATAAGTTTTTGTACAGTCTGCAGTGGTAGTACTTATTTAGCGATTAGCTTCTTCTCGGATGTTTAAAACCTTAGCTTATCAGTATTAAATACTTCCAAAGCGTAATTTATTCGAATTCCGGGTATACTATTTATGTTATTAAAGTGCATTTGCAGCAGGTAATATTCATTAGGCGACTCTGCCAGTGGCAAGCCGACGTGCTCGGGGAAGAAGTTAGGCTGAAAGAAAGATTTTGTTTCATAAATGAATAGTGTTTTGAAAAAATTCATCATAATAATGCAAAAAACGATACTTACAAGTTGCCCGACAGCCCAAACGTGCTTTTTTGTTAAGAAATAAAAGGAATAAACAATTTTCAATTATAGTTTGTAACTATTAAAAATCAATTCCTAAAACACAGAACGAAAGTTTCCGCAGAGAGAAAGTAAACACTTAAACCCTACATACCTTAATCTCAGTGCAATAGTTAGTTGGAATGCGACCCGTGGGCTGACTTAAGATATAGCATTCCTCCTCAATCCCTATAACGGATTCGAACGTTGATCTAGCGTCAACATTTTTAGGTGGATAACATCGATGCAATAAAAAGTGATGAATGTGGTTCCGATCTACTTCGTTTGGAAGGATTGAGTTAAACTGTGAGACAGTTCATAATACAAAAAAAAATCAGTCACTATGAAACCTTCCGTACAACTGGCTGAATAGTTAAATGAAATTGCTTCGGTTAATTATATTCGGAGATGTCCTTACACCGATGATATGTCGCTTCTCTCGATAAGGAGCTTTGTGAATGGAGCAAAGGTACGTTGTGTCCTTAGCCGGCATGATGTTTGAACCAGAGATTGTCCACAGTTGTACGTTTTTAGAATTGATGACATCTTTGGATGGTTGATTTGCGACGACACCATGTGGAGTCAAATCTGGGTCAAGAATATAAGCATCGTAGCTACCTTTCTGGCCGTAATGATAATTTTCATTATCATCCTCCCCATAAGCCCAGATGAAAGCCACCACATCATTCTATAATCAACACAAATTTGAAATAAAAAAACAAAATTCCTAAAGTATTATGACTCGAAACCAAAAAAAGAGAACATGTATTGATAACTCACTCACCGTAAAAGGTAAATCATTCTCATCACAAGTTTCGAAGGGCCTGGAGAAGCTTAGAAAAGTATGAGTGTTGGTTTCCCGAGCCGCATGCAAAGTATAATCCTGACTCTCGTCTTCAACAGGAACTTCATAAGCCTCCGCATGACGGTCCTGCAAATTGCAGTGAAATTATTGAAAGTTAAGTTGTTACCTTGTTACCTATACCCAATTATTTTTAATCAGATAATATGTAGGTTCCAAAATCAACTTACACTAAAATAAGGCTCCCCATCCCGTGCGACCCCGCCCATAACAATATCAGCCCCGACCATTTTTCCTTTTTTACTTATTCCAAAACCGACGTATCCTTTTGTTTCAACTGTCACATTAAAGATGACACGGTTGTTATCTAAGTCTACTAACCACTCCAACACATATTTTCCAGCATCATCAAGCGTTTTTATGTGATGATATGGGTTACTGTCGAAGGTGCTTCCTATGCTGGCGCCACGTTGGACCTCAGCATCAGCAAAAGAGCTCCAGACTAAAATTAGGATGGATCCAGTCCATCCGAAAACTTGTGAAGATTTTCTATTGTTGTAACCCATCTTTCTTGGTTAGAAATTTCCCAACCTCAGTTTGCCCCACCTATTTCCATAACCTGTCTATCCATAAACCAAACTTCAACTGATGTGGTAGCCCATATAATATATGACTTCATACGATCGCGATCGCTGTAACAGGGCAAAAATAATCATAAAGGGTTTGCTGATATTTGATTTGCAGAATACATTGTGCTTAATTATTTGATTGTATGCAAACAAATTCCTCCGCATGCCTGCTCAAGACATGAATTTTGTGTTAGTTTTTTAGCTAAATATAGGTTGATTTATATCAATATAATCTCAATATTTGTGAGGTTTAAGAGCAAATCGTACAAAGAATTGTCTGCTCAGCTTATACAGAAACAGTAGTGCAATATAGCGTGTCGCTGGATGACAATGACACGCTTCTATATCTCTGGTCATGGTCTGGTCTATTCATATTCCTCAACGGTGCAGGCTAGCTGTGACATACACCGTTTGCAATCAGTAGGTAAGCGTAAAGACGGACCTATCTATCTGTCAGTTGAAGAAGACAAGCTTTTGCTTGTTGTAAATGTTTATATGTAAATAGTTAACTGAAATTATCATTATAGAATTTGCAAACGATCATATTTTACTTATAATGATATTATTGTCGGTGATAGATGATCATGTTGGTTTGTCACCGTTTAGGTACAAAGCTTCTTCCTAAATAGCGTAATCGTTAATGAAAAATGAATGGATATTGACGATTAATGTTTTGATAAGTATTTTATTGGAAATTCAGTAAGTTATATTATACAAAACAGTTCATTGCAATTACAATACACAAAACAAAACATAATTCTTAAACATCTAGGTTGTCACTTTTTAACTAAATTAACTCAATTGCATTGGGCATATTTTCGATAACTAATATGGGCACGATAACAAAGAATAAAAATAATTATAACTATTTTTCATCAGTCAAACTTAGTTTGTTGAAGAAGGAGTAGTTTTATGTTATTTGTTTTCGGCTTCGGATTCTCCGAAACCATCCCACTCCGTTTACTCAGTTGCTGTACGTTTTGCACAGAAATCCCGTTTTTCAGACTGGCTAGCGTCTTCACCAACTCATTACTCGTGACTTCGTTGCTCCTCGAGTTCGCACTCGGCGAGAAGATGGTGGCCAATTGTTCAAAGAAGTTTAAAAATGATTGACTATCCGTTGCAGCGTTATTTCCAACTAGGTCAAAGTTTGGCTTGTTCTTCACAACCGGGATGGTGATGTCGGATGGCTTACTGAAGATGGAAGTGTCCAGGAAAGATTGTAGATCTGGGGTTGTTGGCTTTTGTTTTTGTACTTGAGGAGGGGAGGGGGTTGTTGTAGTGATGGTGGTGGTAGCAGGTTTGGGAGGTGACGCGGCTACATCATGCTCCTGAATTGGGTGCCTGGACTGGGGAGACTCCTCCAACGGTTGGTATAGAAATTTTGGAGTTTTATGGATGTGTTCCGCAGAATGGACCGCATACACTTTGGGGGGATTTTCTGGTGAGAATATGGAAGGCCGCTTTAGCTTCCTTATCATGACTTCCTTTGAGCTAAGACTGGGCTGTTGAGGAGTTTGTTGGTTGACTTCCCGGGAGTTATGGACAGGATGAGGCGGATGGTGTTGTGGCTGTTGGAAGTTGATTTCATTAGAAAAGAACAAAAGGGGCCTTTTAAGTCTTCTCGGCTCCTCTGCGGAATTTCTGGAAGGTTGGTTAGGTTTTCTTGGCAGTAGTGCTTCCTCTGAGTAGTGTACTGGCAGCTGCGGTGGTGATGCTTTAACTGTATCATCATAGTTGGGACGTGGTCTTTCTGGTAATGGAGCTTGTTGAATTTTAGGTGGGTGAGGCGGCTGAGGTCTGCGAATGGACAGTATTTCTTCTTCGGTGTAGTGGACGGCCGGCTCCTTATGTGGATTCTTGTAGGTTGGCTCCTCAAAGTATTGGACGCTTACTGGGGGAGAGGCTGGACGTTTGTAGGCTAGCTCGTCGGATTCCGGACGGACACGGATTTTATGGGGTGGGGCATCATCATAATGGTCCGGAAGAGGGTCTTGTATGGGAGGTCTACTGAATAGTTGCTGTTCTTCCTGTGGTAAAGAAGTCTGAGGCTTTTGGAATGGTTTGACCTCTTCAAAATATTGCAAGGCTGGCTTTTCAGTAGGTCTTTGGTATGATTGACCCTGTTCCTTGGAGTTGGATCGGAGGCGGGGTTGCTGCTGCTTGTTTCTCGGTAGATCTTCCGAAAAGTATAGCAAGTTTGGGGTCGGATCTGGCAGTCGGCTTTTCTGTGGTTGGTCTTGAATGAAAGGAGGCTGCTGTTGGTTCTGAATGGGTGATTTAAAAGAGAAATCTTCGCGGAATTGCTGCTGCAAAGTGGGCTTCTCAGTCGGTTTCCTGTAGAATTGCTCCTTGGATGACTGCGAAGGAGGTTTTCGGGTTACTGGCAGATTATCAAAATAATCCAAGTCTGGCTTTCTTATGGGTTGCCTATGTGGTTGTTCTTCAGGTAATCGTTGGGGTTGTGGTGGCGGTGGGGGCAGCCTTGGTCGTTGCTGGTTGTATGGATGTTCTTCAAAATATTGCAAAAGCGGTTTCTCAATTGGTCTTCTGTACGATTGCTCCCTGGATGACTGTGGTGGTCTGTGGAACTGTTCCTTGGAAGACTGTGGTGGTCTGTAGGATTGTTCCTTGGAAGACTGAGGTGGTCTGTAGGATTGTTCCTCGGAAGACTGTGGGGGTCTGTAGGATTGTTCCTTGGAAGACTTGTGTGGTCTTCTGCTTGATTGCTCCTTGGACGACTGGGATGGTCTTCGGTTCTGCAGATCCTCAAAGTACTCATGAAGCGGGTTCCTCGTTGCTGGATTATAAGATTGGCCTTGCGTTGATGGCGGCGGTGTCTGAATTATTTCTTTGAATGGATTCTCTTCAAAATATTGCAGATACGGTTTCTTCTGCTTTTTACTCAAGTCCTCCTCAAAATAATGTACGGCCACTGGCTTTTTGGTTGGCGTCGGTGGTGCATACAACAAGTCCTCCAACGGGGGTGAGATTAGCCTTGGACCTTGATTCTGATTGCGTTGTTGTTGCCGTGAACTTTGTGACTTTGGTCTTTTCAGAGGTGTCGAGGTTGGACGTACTGCAGCAGGTTGGGGAGGAAGTGGAGGACGAGGGGCTTGTTGTATTGGTGGTTGCTGCTGTTGAGGTGGATTTCGTAATTGCCTTGGGGGTGTTTCCAGGGATTCTGGAGGCTCTTGGAATAGTCCTATGGATGGCCTCCTGTTAGTGTTAGGGTCTCTCGAGTTTTGACCCTCCAGTTTTGAGAAAAGGGAATCTTCAAATGAGTTAAAAAACTCCTCCCTTAACCTTTGTTCTTTGCTTGATGTGATTGGGCGACGGGTTGGAGGTGGTCCGGCAGGTGCCTTTGGTGTGGCAGAAAATGTATGATCTGCAACCGGTCTTGGCTTCTGTGGGGGCGGCCGTGCTGGGGGTGGAGGACGGATTGGATTCTCCACATTTGGTCTCGGAGGAACCACCGGCCGTGATGGAGGAGGAGGAGCATCATGTATCGGATTCGGTTTATGGGAGACCACTGGAGGTTCGGGTGGATGAAACACGTAGGTTCCAGGCGCTTTACAAGAAATTGGGGCTTCCTGATACTCCTGCACACTTTGGGGATATGAGACGGTTGATGTTAAGTACTGCGTTCGGGCTTCAATTGGATCAATCCTCTCAAGGGACCAGTCATTGGTGAATGTCTTGAAGACTTTGCTTTCCGTGCTGGCTATTATCTCACCAATATTTGGGCAGCTTTCGGCTTGCTGACTGAATTTGTACTTGTGTTGTAGATGTTCTTTGTTAACAGCATGAGCTTTATGGTCAACAATATCCCCAAGCCATGTCCCTTCCAGTTCTCTTGGCTCGGTTACATATCGATCTTGCCATGTCAGATCCCAAGTGACATTTGTGATTGCATAATTGGCCAGCAGTTTATCCTCTGGATATTCACTAGTGCATCTGAAAAATGGGATTCTGGTGGAGATATACAAATATGCCGTGCAGATTTCATCCTGGGTCGAGAAGCCGGAAAATGATGTCCGGTTCCTTCCCCTACTATCGTAGGTGCATTCTGCAAAACAAAAAAATGTAATAAATATTTTCGGCATAACTTCGTAATTAAAATTATTAAATATGAAAATGTGTGATGTACGTACGTGTTGTTAATTGATCTCCAGGAAGAAGCGTTACATATTTGGGAAGCAGCCTCATCTGCTGAAATTCCGAATCGTAATTATCATCCTTCAATACCCATTTTAATTCTTCGGAGCCCCGGAACTGTTGAAGATGGATTCTTCGGCCTAGCGAACGGGTTTGGAGCATTGCGGCGAATATGCTTACTCCCTTCGCTGGGAACATGGCTGATGTACAGCTTGGACCTGCAAAGTAAATTCACACATTTTAATTTGAATACCGAAGTTCTTTTTATTTTTATAAGGTATGATGATTACCGCAGCTTCCATACACGCTCATTACAGATTTTGGAGGAATCATAAATGTTCCGAAAGGGCTATATCCAACTTGAATCAAACTAGCTGAATTCGGTCTGCAAAGAAAATTGTAAATACGGCAGTTATGTAAGATAGTCAGGGCATTGTGTATAAAAACGTGAACCTGAACGTATGTCATTATATAATGTTTTTACAAATGTAATTATTGTAATGCGTGCGTACTTTTGTCGGTGAGAGAAAATAAATTCCACGCCGGCTTCAATTTCTAAGTTAGGCACCGTTCTGGAATTATCGTAGGTCGTCTCAAGTAAATAATATTGATAAATTGCCTCCCCAATCGGATAGCCTACTAAAAAATTAAAATAAATAAACTTAATGTTAATTTAACATAAGCAGGATATGGCGTGACTAATTAGAAAGGTTCGTTCTGCTCCCTTCCACTTACTGTCTTCTGGGAAGTAAAATGGCTAAAAAAAGATAAATCGCATTTTTGTACGGTCTCTAATTAAAATCTCACAAATGAATAAATCATGATTACGTCATTTTCAGTTACTTACCTTTCCGCCTCTTCCATGCACATAAATTAATTCCCTGCAAAAGCCCAACGGGAGAGTTCTCCTTTCATTCAAATAACATTCTTCTCCCTTAGATTTGGTATAAGGTTCAAAGAAAGTCTGTGCATCTGTCTGCTGAGGTGAGGTACACTTGAAAACACGCATTTGCTGAACGTGCCTTCGGGAAAGTCTGGTTGGAAGGAATGCTCCCATCTAAAGAAAATCAGTTTAGTTGTGTTTTTGCTATCAATTCATGAAACTTGCATTTATTTAAGTATTTCACGAGAGTTTTAAGTGAAGTTTCTCATTACCCCAACAATATCATGCCTAGCCAGAAGTCTAGGGCCACGCTGCACAGAGCACCAAACGGAAGTTGGTTTAGGAGCCAGCTTAATCGTATTTGTGAGGGCCCATCTCTGAACCAGATATAAATTCGAATGTGGTCCAATCTGCCGATAATGAGCGTGGGCAATCTCGTCAGAAATTTGTGGATCCAGGAGATACACTGGAGAGCTACCTGTGAAAATTATATAATAGTTTCAACATGAGATCAATTCTCCAATGTTTGCAGTTAGATGTTTCATGTTAAATTCTTAAGTTTAGCGTTTGAGGTTTAGTGTTTAGTGTTACCTCGAGTTTTCATATGATATGAGACCTCGTCCGTTTCACCGTAAGCCCAAATTATAACCACGAGGTCTTTCTACATTTCAAATAAAACCGGCCTTTGTTAGAGAAAATCTTTTTAAAGTTTAATATGCAAGAAACTTATTGAGTGATTTTTTACAGTAATCTGATAATCATCCGGATCACAAGTCTGCAACGGCCTTTTCACAGTAAGATAAGTGCGCTTTCCCTTCTCCCACGCGCCAATCAGCTTCCAGTCTTGTTGACGATCAATATGTATTGACCTGTTGCGTTCATTCACATTGGCATCCTTCAAAACCGTACACAAATATTTACAACAGATTAAAACAACAATTAGTAGCTGGATTGATAACCTTTAACCCAAAACTTTTTACTTTCGTACATCAAAATATGGCTTTCCGCTTGGTGCAACCCCTCCAATAATAATGTCGGACCCCATCATCCTCCCATCCATGCTCAGGCCGAATCCAATCCATCCTTGTGTCTCCGCGGACACTTGGAATGTAATCGAATTCTCTTTCCAGTTCACTGCCCACTCAACAACGTAACTGGCCTTCGGCCCGAGAACTTTCTTGTGCCTGTAAGGATCATTGTCTAAGTAGTAGGCTTCACTGCACAAAATGAATAGCTGGTGCAACACCAAAATCACATTTATTATAGCACTCGTCTTCCTATGATACATATTATTGTTTCTGTGCTGGACGCCCCCTCCCCCGAATCCGAACATGGCAAACTTTTGTATATTCATTTTGTTCAGAAAATGATTTCCAAACTTGAAGAGGAAAGCTTCACACAGAAACTCTTGACAGCTAAATCATGTTATATCACTTGAGCTCTCTTAACTTTTGAGATCTTCTTAATTCATGGCTAGAAAAAGCGAGCGAATTTGGCTTATGTCATGTTCTCGATGGTTAGTTGTGAATTAAAGTGTGATTAGTTTAAGAGCTCCGCTGTTGCTTACTATTTGCTCACGTTTTTCGTCTGTACATTTAGAAAACTTGAAGGCATCAATCATACCATAACCTAACCTATGCAACATGGCATGCACTAATTGAAGGGGCCCAAGCACGCCTCAGCGATTACGGAAAAAATGCTTTAGTTTTACAATCATGTAACGAAAAATAATAGCAAAAAATATTTACAAAGGAACAAACTATAAAGTAGAGATATGAGTGGAGTAAGAGTACCATCACCATCATCATCCGCCCCCACCTACGCCTCCAACCCCATAACATGTACGATATACATCAAAGGAGATCATCATATACTTAATATTGCAAATTGTGATTTATTTTCTGATCGTATGATATCTATATCATCGATAATCCCCTTTGTGGAATTGCTTAATCCACGTTGTTGTGTTGCGGTCCCAATTGATTAGAAATTATGGAAATGCTGCAAATAGTTATCAACAATCAGCGAATCAAATTCGCTCATGCAAATCATTGTGTAAAAAATGCCATATTATATGCAATTTTGTGCATTTCAAGGAAGCAATTGGAGCATAATTTTTGTCCCCAAGTTTCTTTGATCAGATGGAAATGCTGATTAAAAGACAAAATGTGCAACTACATACTTACTTAATATTAAAAAAAGAGCACCGTCATCCCATACAATTTCATGTTTCTTTTGTTAGTTGCCCACCTAATGCAAGGTAAATTATTTAAGGCTTCGTAGAAGCGACAGGCACGAAAAACGAAGAGCGATTTTATTGTAATGGTCAGCTTCTGTTGCTATTTTGTAATGGTCACTTTATGCACGTTTGTTTGTGAAGGAGGCTTTCTCAAGTTTTGGCACTCAAGCAAAAAAAAAACTTTTTTTTGTTGTATGATGTAGTAAGATGAGTATTGAATGACTGATCATATAAGGTTTTACTGATAAGTCAAAAGTTAAACAATACTAGATCCACACACCTACCTACCTACCTACATAATCAAATTCAAATAAAAGGTGTTTTTTCATGATCGG